>JALBCR010002987.1:0-25816 GCA_030710515.1 Abscondita cerata
AGTAGAATAGAGGGGTCAACTTCAAACCCTCAGGGCATAATTAGGCAAAGCCTTAATTAGGCTAACAACCTCTCACCTACCACTCACCTCACCTCAGGCAGTTCCCTAATTAGGCCTCTCACCTCATTAGGCTGTTGTTGTCAACAGGCTGTTGACGCAGGCATTCTATTTAATTACGGGCCCCTTGTTTATTTTTTAGCCGAGTTGATTCCATCATGGCGAAATTGGTTTTGGCTGGGTCGATTTAGAATTTCCAACATGGCGGATGTTTCGGCGGTCGATTTGGATTTTCCGACAAAGCGTCCTAAAGTTTTTATGAATTTAAAAAAGCTTGGTTGAAGATTCGAACTTGCAACCCATTGCATTTACCGAGCCAAAGCTTTAACCACTAGGCTACGGCGACAATTGAAAGATAGAGTTTGAAGTTTGTATATAGCTGTAAAGGTTGATTCAAATTAATTAATGATGTATTATGCTGTTAAATGTAAGATGATTAAGATGAAGACCATCTGTTAATTAAAAAGATGAATAAAGGTTAATTAAAAAACTGAATAATGATAAAACATTTAATAAACAAGATGAAAAAGGATAAAACATAAAAAAAAAAAAAAAAAAAAAAAAAAAAAAAAAAAAAAAAAAAAAAAAAAAAAAAAATAAATATAAAACATTTAATAAACAAGATGAAAAAGGATTAAAAACATATATTTATCACTTTTATTTATTATAATCTAGTTCTACAAACAAAAATAACACTCACGTAGCGCCATTAAACATTTTTTATTACTATGATATATTAAACATTTAATAAACAAGATGAAAAGGATAAAAACATGTACATTTATCTTTCTCATACTTTATAAACTAGAAAACAAACACGAAAAACAATTACCTAAAGCGATTCAATATGGCTGTCAAACCAATATGGCTTCAGAGTCAGTGCTAGATTTAAATTATACCCTGTAGTTGTTGTACAAGGTTGTTTTTCGAAAACATATTTTTCAAAAATAAGTAATATACGTTTTTCCCAATAACATTGACGTCATGATATCAGAATTGTATAAAACGACGTCTTATGTATTTAACATTTAGTCTTGAAGTATCTCAACAATACTTATTTTAAAATGGCTGGTAAATACAAATTCAACTCTACCAAGAAGAACACAATCTCCTACTACGACATCGGCCACGATCACCAGTGTACAAACCTTCAGAAGTGGACTATAAAATGTGCAACGATGCTCGAAAATCTTACGGTGTTACAACAGATGAAGACTGTAAACAGAATCTAGAACAACGTGAGAAAAATACACTGCTTAATGAGGTATTTATTCCGCTAAACAAAAGTTATACCAAATCAGTTTGTTTTGGAATGGATGTTTACAATGATTTTAAACCTTGTTTAAAAATAATCAAATCAGGGTTTAATTCTACAGTACATTTTACGTTGTCACAATTTAAATCGTTTCTGGATGAACTAGATGATATCATTGAAACGCTCAACCATAAAGATGTTGGAAAATACGAGTTTGAAGATTATACAATCCATACAACAGAATTGAATGCTGTACGCTTCATATCAAAGAAGAACGATGAAAAGTATCAACTTTATTTAGGTCTTACTTCGCTACAATCTATTAGAAAAATGAAGAATTATTTTACATCTCGAATGCAAAAATTGGAAAAGTCTGATTTTCAATTTTATGAATTTGTTAAAGATGTGGTTAACATAATTGATAAAAAGAAAAATGTTGGTTATCAAGAGTACGTAGATATAGAAGAAATCGGGTATGACGACTTCATTAAAGTGTTGGATGAAAAATACAAGGAGAATATTACATTACAAGATTTAGTTAATAAATTTCCACATTTTGTATCCCTCACAATAAAAAATTATATGGAATCTTATGATGATCGGTTTTTGTACAAATAATTTTGTAATTATTTATAATTTGTAAAATAAAATTGAGTATATTAACACGTTTAATTTAAAAAACCTCCTTACTCATCATTTAACTATTGACGAGTAATATGTATCAATTCGAACACCCATTTTCTGCGATTGTTGCAGGCCCCTCAGGTTGTGGTAAATCATATTTCATTGTAAATTTCTTAAAAGAAATAAACGTAGTATGTGATGCTAAATTTGAAAAAATATTCTGGTTTTACGACGAGTGGCAACCCCTTTACAAAAAATTACCTGAAGTGCAATTTCAAGAAGGCTTACCGAGTATGGATCTGTTTAACGGTGTAGAACCTGTTTTAATAATAATTGATGATTTAATGCGTGAAGCAAATGCTTCAATTGTGGATATATTTACAAAAGGTTGCCATCACCGTAATCTAAGTGTGTTTTTCCTAACTCAAAATATATTCCATCAAGGAAAAGGCCAGCGCGACATTTCCTTAAACACGCATTACATTGTATTATTCAAAAATCCGCGCGACAAAGCCCAAATTAAACATTTAACAAGACAGATTTGTCCTGAAAATTCTAAATTTTAGAAGAAGCTTACATTGATGCTACATCTAAACCTCATGGCTACCTACTCTTCGATTTAAAACAATCTACACCGGATTTAGTTCGTTACCGAAGCTCGATTTTTAACGAAGACGGCGCATGCTGTGTTTACGTTCCGAAAAAAGGATTTAAATACACTCGTTCAGATAAATTTGTAATAATCCATCAATAATGCCCAAGGTGCTTGTTAAACACTCTGAACTTCTTCGCGCATTAGCGAAACTTGGAAATAAAGAACGTCTTGCATTGCTAAAATGTGCAGACGATAAACAAGTTCATTGCATCTGCGAATGCGTATACAATACTTTAAAAGGAAAAATTCCTCTATCACGTCACCAGAAATCACGACTTTCGCAACATAAACACATCTTGAGAAGATTAGTAAAACCTGGAGAACCTATCAAAAGAAAAAGGAAATTTTGGTTCAGCAAGGAGGCGCATTTCTTCCACTTCTCATTGCACCTTTACTAAGTGGAGTAATAAGTAGCATTTTGGTTAAACATGGAACATGCAAAGAAGATGTTACTTGTACCACCGGAATTAATACAACAAATGAAATCATCAGAAACTGTTGGAAATAATGTATTAACACAACTAGATAACGAGATGTACAATATTTTGAATTCTAAACTTTCTGATCACGATAAATGGATGCAGTATAATCAAGTTCTTCAAAGATACTTACATTTTGCCGATGAAGTTCGACAACCTGTAAGCATACCAATACAAGAAGAATCTATACCAATACAAGAAAAATCTGAAGGCATGTCTGACACTGAAATTGTAGATACACTTCCTACTATGTATAAGAAAAAGGTGTTAGTTTCATGAAAATGTTAAATGCTTCGAGTGATATAATGTGGGACAAAAACGGAACTGTCGCAATAAAAGGTAAAATAATTCCTTCGTCAAATATTATAGACTTGGTGCATGACGCAATCAGACCTCGAAAAATACGAGTCCAATAGGTTGGCCACAATTTGCAACGTTTATGAAAGAAGTTAATTTCCCGCACGAACTAATCGGAAATTTAAAACGGAGAAGTGTAGTATCTCCAGTAGAACAAAATTTTGAACTTAAAAACTAGACAACGAAGCGAAAACCTCAATACATCGGACTAGATCAAGAAGTCCTATACAAAAGGTACTCCTGCACGTACAAGAACATCACCACCGCTGAGTAAAACACCATCAACATTTTTAAATTGGGAAAATTTGAAACTGTAATCATGGAATTAAACACGATATATTTCGACCCTGCTAATGAAGTTGGATTTGCTGGCGCAAATTCTTTAATACAAAGTGTAAAAATAGATATTCAAGAAATGATGTAGGAAACTGGTTACGGAAGCAAGAATCGTATACTGTACACAAACCTGTTAAAAACGATTTCCGAGAAATAAATATATTGTAAATAATATGTTTCAATTATGGCAGGCAGATTTATGCGATATGCAGAGTATACGGAAACATAACGATAACTACAATTACATATTAACAGTAATCGATGTTTTCACCAAAAAGCCTGGGTACGACCTATTAAATTTAAAACTGCTAAAAACATTACTGATGCATTTACTAATATTTTGAAGAAGCTCAAAACATTCCTGAAAGTATTCAAACAGATAAAGGAAAAGAATTTATCGCTAGACCTGTTCAAAAATTTTTAAAGACAAAACATTACTTTTTATGTAACTAATAATCCTGATGTAAAAGCTGCTGTAGTAGAACGATTTAATAGAACTCTTAAAACAAGAATGTGGCGTTATTTTACTTATTCAAACTCTTACCGATATATTAACGTATTACAAGATTTGGTGTTATCTTATAACAACAGATACCATCGAAGTATAAAAATGGCTCCCAATGATGTCAACGACGAAAACATTTTACAAGTTTGGAAAAATCTATACCATGACGGTGTAGGTATTCAGCGTTCACCTAAATATAAACTGAATCAGCATGTAAAATTAGCAGAAACAAATTAGTCTTCGAGAAAGGTTACACTGCAAATTGGAGTGAAGAAATATTTAAAATAGTTAAAGTTATAAAACGCAAACCACCCGTCTATCAAATTGTGGATTTAAACAGTGAACCAATTGAAGGAACATTTTATGAAGAAGAACTACAACCAGTTACAATTGATTACAACACAACGTACAAAATTGAAAAAGTTTTAAAAGAAAAAGGTAAAGGTCGAAATAAACAATATTTTGTAAAGTGGAGCGGGTACGGTGAGAAATTTAATTCCTGGGTATACGCTAAAGATTTACAACAATTATGAATTTGGAGAACGAGTTTTACTTGACACTGTTGAGCAATAGTTCCATACACTATTTTCCGAATAATACCACCGCTAATTTCACAACCCAACTACCTAAACGTATAAGGTTGGTTGGAGAATGGGTTGTCGGAGTTTCTGAGCTACAATACCCTTGTTCATTCTTAGCCGTTGGTGAAGCTGAAAACTTAATGTTTTATCGCATTGAACCACCAGATAACGAGGAATATTATGTAGATGATGTATTAGAAAAAGCTGTAAACTTTTTCTTAAAGACGGTGAACAAATTGTTTATTCTGACGACAAATGGCATATCATAAAAATTCCAGCCGGCAACTATGAAACAATCGAAGACGTTCTGGATATAATTAATAATCACAAGTTAATCAAACCACTAATAAACTTTGAATACAATAAAATAACTAAACGAATTTCACTCACTCTAAACACATTTCTAAGCGTACTAGGATTTTCTAAACGGTTAGCATTACAATTGGGTTTTACCCTGATCAAAATTTGGCAATGCAAAAACTGCAAAACATCCTGCAAACATATGGACTGGTATACCCTCGCAAATGTTTGTTTATTGTGATATTGTGGAACCTCAATTTGTCGGTGACATTTTATCACCACTTTTAAGAATTGTGAACGTCACTTCTGATAATTATAATTATGGCTGTCACAAAGATATAGTTTACTCTCCGGTACATTACATTCCTGTAATGCGAAGAGAATTTGAGAATATCGAAATGAATATAAGGACTGAAACGGGTACTGCAATGCCATTCGAGTTTGGAACTTTGAATTTGAAACTTCATTTTAAAAAGTTAAGTAATATGGCTTGTCCGTATCAACAATATTACATGAATCAAGCTGGTAGCGGTATCGGTGCTATTTACAGGGAGCTCCGTATCAACGAGGGCACGGAATTGGAAGCTGGTTAGGAGGATTATTTCGTTCAGTTCTTCCATTATTTAAATCTGGCGCTAAAGCGGTAGGGAAAGAAGTGTTGAGAACTGGAACTAATATTCTGGGTGATGTCATAGAGAATAAACCAATGAAAGAATCTTTCATAGATAGAACGCGCGAAGCCGGTCAAAATCTGAAACGGAAAGCCGATGTTAAAATCGAAAATTTAATGCAAGGATCGGGATATAAAAGCCTCGTCAGAAAATATCGAGTCATTCATCACCACTTGTTAACAGAAAAACGTTAAAACCTAAGCGAAAAGTTTCTAATCTCGTTTACAACGATATATTTGGACAAAATTAATAATGGCTTTTCTCCATGCCCAATCTTGTGAATGCGTCAAGTCTGAATTAGATTTATTTGCACTTCCGTCAACTCAAACTTCGATTGAATCGGGAGAATGGATTTTTATAAACCACTATCTTCACTGGTGACGATGCACCGATTGAATTTGTAGTGCCTGGAAATGGTAATGATTACCTGGACTTAAGTCAAACGATGCTCTACATTACAACTAAAATTGTGAAGCAAGATGATTCAATGTTAACAGTTAACGAAGTTGTAGGACCTGTGAACAACTGGATGCATTCGTTATTTAATCAAGTTGAAGTTTATTTAAACCAAAAACTTGTTTCACCACCAAATAATACTTATGCTTACCGATCATACATTGAAACGTTGTTAAATTATGGACCAGATGCAAAAGAATCGCATCTAACTTGTAGTTTGTGGTACAGAGATACACCGGGAAAATTTGATGAATTGACAGAAGATAACGCTGGATTTAGTAAACGTAAAACATTAACATCTACTAGTAAACATGTTGAAATGTTAGGACATGTGCATTCAGATATATTCAATCAAGAAAAATTTTTAATCAACGGAGTTGAAATGAAAATAAAATTTGTTCGTTCAAGAGACTCATTCAATTTAATGGCTGCATCAGGATCTACATACAAAGTTAAAATTTTAGATGCGAGTTTGTTGGTAAGAAGGATGAGAATTAATCCTACAATACTTCTTGCACACACGAAAGCGTTACAATCTGCAACTGCAAAATATCCAATAACTAAAGCGGACGTTAAAGTGTTAACCATTCCATCAGGACTACAAAGAAAATCTTTAGATAATGTGTTCTTGGGTCAATTGCCAAAACGTTGCATTATAGGATTTATATCGAATAAAGCGTTCAATGGCGATTACGCTGTTAATCCTTACAATTTTCAACATTATAAAATTAATTACCTCTCACTATACATTGACGGGCAACAAATACCATCAAACCACTTCAACCCGATTTTACAAAATCTACATATGTACGAGCGTATCATACATTATTCTCAGGAACCGGTATTCATTTTCTAAATGAAGGAAATGGAATTTCTCTCGAAGATTATGCCAAAGGTTACTGTTTGACAGCATTTGACTTAACCGCAGATCTCACTGCAAATATGAATTTCCAGTGGAATCTTGTAAAAATGGTTCTCTGCGAATAGAGGTAGGGTTTGAAGATGCATTGGCGGAAACTGTAAACTGTTTAGTATACGCAGAGTTTGACAACGTTATCGAGATTGATAAACACCGAAATGTGATGGTTGATTTCAGTAGTTAAGAACATATCAGTTATTAAACATCGTCTCACCAGAATGGATGCTTTTGTTGACATACAGGGATTTCGAGGAGAAGATAAAAAATTTATTCCTAAGGAAATTGGTATCGTGTCTTCCGATGGACATTGTTGTGAAGTTTTATTTATAAAACCACCAAGTCATTATTCAAAGTTGCCAAATTCAGTAAAACGAGAAATCCGTTATTTAGAACATTATTTTCACGGATTACGGTGGAGTGATGGCTACATTAATTACGAAAATTTTGAAAACGAACTCGCAAAATGTTAACACCCTTTAACACAATTTTTGTGAAAGGTAGCGAAAAACAATACACTTTAAAATTTTTAAATAAACCAATAATAAACATGGAAGGGATTGAGTGTCCATCGTTTAAAGTATTAAAGAAAAATATGGAAGCAGTCAAATGTCTTCATCATAATATTGAAAACCCGTCATGTGCATTGGAACATGCATTAATTTTATGCGAGTGGTCCAGAACTAATGGTAAAGATGTACCAGGTCGAGCTTGCACACCAGCTGAAGAGTATTCCGAGCATCAAGAATGTACAACGCATTGTCTGTGCTTCTAATCAACTTCCACATCGTATACCGAGACCTGCTGCTGTAATTGCAAACACCGATCCGTCAAATAAACCAGGTCAACATTGGGCTGCATTTTTCATAGACAAATACGGCAATTGTGAATACTTTGATTCGTTTGGAAGACCTCCAGAAAACAATCATAGAAAATTCTTAGATCAAAATTGTGCAACTTGGGTTTATAATGGTCAGATATTGCAAGATTTTCATTCAGGTTTCTGCGGTCAATATTGTCTCTTGTATTTATTTTTTAAACTTTGTAATATTAATACTTTAGAATTTTTGGGAATGTTTAATAATAATTTAATTAGAAACGATTATTTAGTAATTCTGATGTATAATTTATGTTTTACGAAAACAAATTTGTTAGATTTATAAAAATTTATTGTAATTATTCAAAAATAAACAATTATTTTACAGTATTAATGTTTTAATCAATTGATATAATCATATAAAAAGTTTTACATGCATTTTCGAGAAAAACCGCAACTATAAAAATAAATAAATTTAACAAAACGTTTTAAAACTTAAACTATAAAAAATATAGGAACAAATTTAAAAGTTTACGTAAAACTTAAAACTGTAAAAATATAAGGTAAAATGTATACATATAACTAAAATTAATTAAAACTATACAAAAATTAAAAGTAGACTAAAACTATAAATACATATATTACAAAAGTATACAAAAAACGACAAAACCAAAGTCCAGAAATTTCAGCTATAATTGGTAAAGTAAAAACCACTACAATGCCAAAATTTATGCGCAATAACCGTAAGGTAATGTGTCCATACTGTCTTCTAGGCGGCGCCGTTTGGTATAATTTACCCTGAAAACTTTTTTTTCTCAGGCCGAGAAAGAACGTTGTACGTACAATTCTAATTATGCGACGATCTGTTTGCACATACGTGTCCTCTGCGTTATTTAGAACCATGTCTTTAAGGGTTTCGGAAATTCACCGTCTGAGAATTTTGAAATTTAAAGTTATACCCTTAACCTTACAAATGTGTTCAAATTTGTTTCGAGTTTTGTAAAAAACACCTTAAAGGTATAGTTCTTCGGACCGCCACTTACGAACTCTACTATTCTACTACCAGGTCCGTAACATTCAATTTCGTCCGTCATATCTCCGAGAAAATCGCCTGTTACGGGGACCCACTCACCTGGTTTTTTTTTTAAAATTATGGAGTCCGTATCGAAGTATAGAACACGTCTGTCCAACTTTTCATATTTTTTTACAACTCCAAGCGTGCATTTTTCTTTTGTATAAGCAGCCTAAACTACATTTACCGTTTTTAATGGTACAATACCTTCATCAGGCCTGTCCCAGTTCACAATAAGGGTGTCATCATCAACAGTAGTTAGCGAGTGAACTTCTGTCGAAGGATCGGTAAGCATTTTTGAATAAATCATACGGATCTTGTACGATTGAGGACTGCATTAGATTTTCTCTTTGGGCGAATTTACCCCAAAACTGTTTAAACATAGTTTGGCAATGTATCGCATACCGGGATTTACTGCAATGTTTGATTTATCTAAATGCAATCCCTCTCGTTGAAGATATTCAGATACGTACCGATCCTTTGACTGGTCATCCGTACACCAAGAAGGCCACCCGCTACACTCCTGCTTTAGTTTTAAAAAATTATTTACATAACTGGTAAACAAACCTCCAGATCTAGAAGTCCTACTATATTGTGCAATTTCGTATTCCCAAACTTCAAAATTTCTAACACCTTGTATCCTTGTGACAAAGCTTCTCGAAGTTCGTCGGCAACGTACGTCCCGGTAAACTTACGTTTCATCATCCGTATGTTACAGTTGTGTTTAACATGTTTTCACCACCAAACTCTACAGAGTATGAACATAAGTTTACCGTGCATTCTACAAGGCAAAACCGGATGGTATAGTTTTGTAGGTGGTAGGACAGTACATTTAACAATGCCTTCAACAGTATCTAAAGATAATTGTTGACATGCATCCCGTGCCTACGTAGATTTTGCGGATGACCGACAGGATATTTACCATACTTGTTGACAAACGGGTACAGGAGAACACAACATCGAGGTATCGGATAGACTCGTTTTCTTCTGCCTTATAATATAATTTGACCGCATTCGTACGACCTCCGAAAAGCTGTCACGAGGATTCAAGGGTGTATTCCGAATTATGGCGTGACTGGCTGTAAATTCCATTACCTGATTATTAAGTTTTAAAAATTTTTAAACGCATTCTTTCATCTCCACCAAGTTATACCCAAAGAACGGATGCGGGCCGCGATAGCTTCAGTTTTTCCCGCCTTACAAACATGGTATCATTTTATCGCCGCTAAGTACAGCTGTTTGATCTGGAAAACAAACCTCACATCCGTGAAAATAGCAGCCATGAAACTGATACACAGTGTTTGTTACAGCGCAAAACCATCTACTAAAAGCCCTCCTTTAATCTAACTTCGTGGTTATTTCCAGCATGCTGAATTTGGATGTTTAAGATTTTTCAAGCCAAAGTAACCATTTAATGGCAACAGCAGATTGTTTGTCAGCCATTCTATATCCGTTTGGAGGAATAATGCCAATAGAGTTTTCGGTTAAATAATTGCGTCTAAATACGGTATTGCAGGCACCCGCAATTGTGCAAGACTCGCGGAACGGATCGACTCCGTTAGATGTAGTGAAACGACTCCAAAAATCTAAACACGCTTTCCGTAAAATATTTACATCATCAATACAGTATTTAATTATTTCATTTTGAAAATCAAAAATAGTGTTACTGGCTACCTGCATTTCATACCAGTTTTCAAAATCTTTTTAAGCGGAATTGACATTTCTTCATGTCGTAATAATGTGCGGGTGGTATAGGACCAACATAATTTTGATTTGCAATGCTATTAAAAAATGCGGAAAATATCCCTTCGCGCCCGGAAAATTAAAAGTTTTGGCAACTTGGAGAGTGACATTGGCATATAATTGATCGAATCTATAAATTTAATGTTACCATCACAATTTATAGACATCAATTTAGTACAGTTGAAATGATTTTAGGGTTCCATGCATTTTGATTTTTAATAATAGCTTTTAAAATAAAAGCACCGTCATAACCTTTCATATTATGTGCCAATGCCACAATGCTACCCTTTGGATTTCTTTTTCTTAAAGCCGAAACGTAATTTAGAAAATTTTTGACAGGATCTTCTTTAAAAATATGCTGTCGTTTTCCACAAACTTCACAATCTTGATTAATATCGTTGATATGAACACACGTGTTACATACTTGTTGAGCAACGCACAAAGTTGGTGTGTGTAAATATGTGTTAACAGCATTTTTAAAGGAGTATCCTGTCGACATTCAAAATCATAAAATATAAAACAAAATTTTGGTTTGACTTTTTGAATTTGGATTATTTTACCCATAAAACATTGGTGTCGAATAGGTTTATCTGAATTACAGTTACCGCAATATCTATATCCGCACTTGTGAGGTTTGGAGTTATTCACCCACACACTATTAAGACACGATTCACAGCGTTTAAAGTCTTACACAAATTTTGGTATGCTCAGCAAAACAACCGGGGCCGCAAAAATCTCTATTGCACGAATTACACAAAATAGTAACCAGATCTGAAGAACATGGTGGTGCTGTGTGACAAGCCGGACAAATGTATTTACAACCTTTATGTCTAATTTTACTATTTGTACGTATTCGACACATTTCACAAAAATAATCGGTTGAAAACGCGGAACATAAATTTGTAATGACATTGTAGTGGTTTTGTTCAAAGATTAAATTTAGTACCATTCGATCAGTACTACGGGGTCCTTCGTAGTAAACAGATTTTCCTAAACGACTATTATAAACGATTATAGTGTACTTTACCAAATATTGCTGAAATTGCTCGATGTGGTCTCGGTTTCCTCCATCTTTAAGGTCCACCTTTGCTGCGTCACACAAATCCAGAGCTCAGGAGTACATGATTGGGTTGTCGCGTCCTAATAAGTTTTTAGTGCAGCATCCTCAGATCTCCACGCTATAGCCGCCACAAGAGCCCTGGCTAGACATAAGGTGTCTGTATTTTCTATTACGAGATGCCCTTTTTCTATTGCAGAACTCTTCGTAACTAACGCCCGTCATTTGTCACGACCGCTACCTGTTCCTGCAGGAAGAGTAACCCGGTCACGATGTAACCGCAGAGCATCTGTGGCGAAGAAATTTGCATTACTTTGCAAAATTTTTCTAAAGTCGCCATTATACTTTAGAATTTAATTGGTCTCTGCGTCTGAACGAAATGCCGATTGGTTTTCAGGGTAATTATCGTTACGCAAAACGAGCCCCACACGGTCGGATGCGGGAAGCGTCAACCAACAAACGCCCCAAAATCTCGTTGAACGCATTCTAAAAACAGTAAAATTAGATACTTGTATACTTAATAATTAAACAAGTTTACCTCTAGCCAACTCAATGGATTAGCAGATGCAGTAACTTCTTTAAATTTAAACAAAATTGTTTTACCAACAGTCTTAAATTTTTAATTTCCTTTACACCTTCTTCAATTATGTTGACGTACTGCAAATTTGTCGCCAGCCCTCTCCCTATAAGCGTCTGTAAAGATTCAGCGTTGTATAATTTGTTAAATAGAATTACAAAGTACTAACATTTGACTCGGTGCTTCTTGACGACGTCGTCGGTTTCGATACCAGCTCAGAATTACCAGCGATTGGTGGTAAAGCCTAAATTACGTATAACAATAATTACAATAATAAATACTTTTTATTTTTAAATCGGCTTACCTTGATCTCAGCAGCCTTCTGAGCTAAACGATGTAAAATCTCTCATCTTCTTGCTCGATAACATCTTCGTGGATTACTAATCTTTCACAAATGTCCTCGTAGACCTGCACTATCTCCTCGTTGTTAAATATACCGCAAGAGTATAAATTTAGGATAGTTGAAATAGACATTATGAAAAGTGGATGATTCAAAGTTTAAAATGACAATAAATTTTAAATTCGAAATTTTGCTTTTATACCAATTTTGTTGTAAAGAATGTTTACCAGGTAGCATTAATCGACTTGTTTGTACGTAAGTAATTACTCATTATCATTAGCAAACTTTCCTGTTATAACTAAATTTCTATTTTCAGAGTTTACACTTTCATAATTTCAATTCTTTTTTATTTTAACGTTTTTATCAATATATTCTTATTTTTGTTGTTTTTAGAACCATAATTGTTGAGATCTATTAATTTTGAAATTAAGTTATATTGTTAAAATATTTCTTGTTTGAACTGCGTGTACTAATTTTTGGAGGTCGTGCACTAATTAGATTGCTGAGTAATTCCCGTTTAATTTCGTTTTTAGAATTTTCGAAATTACCGTCAGTTTGATTTTGAACGGGTTTGTATGTGTATGTAATTTCAATATTGATAAATTAAAACGCGTTCATTTAAATAAATAAAATGTTTGTGAATTGTTCCAACAGGGTAAGTGTTTTCGAATATCAATATTAGTATTTGTTCAATTTTACTTATACAACTTTGTAAATCTCTCTGTTTTCGTTATTTTAACACTTATATGTTTCTTAGATTGGTTAGTTATTGCCACATGCAATAAAGTATTATACCTTGCAACTCGTAATCATTAACAACTACTTAAAATTATTATTTTTACCACTATCTTAAAGTTTTATTTAATTTCATTAAAAGTTTATAATTGTTTTGCGTTTTTATTTATTTAACCAATTTCATTTCAATGTTAACGAATGATTTCTTTATTTTCATTGCAACGTTTATAATTAACAATTTTTTTTTTATTTTTAATGTTATAACGAATGCTTTTATTTGAAATCCTCTATTTAAAAGTCGACAAACAACTTTCTACATGTTTTAAAATTATATTTTTGGAATTGGTAACTTTTGTAAACATTTATTAACAATTTGTTTAACACTCGAGGATTTTATTTTATGATTTTTTTTTAATTTAATTTGCGTTGTTATTCGGTTTTTATTCGTCAGCTTTAAAATTTAGTGCGCGGGATTTTATTTTATGATTTTAAATTTAATTTGCGTTGTTATTCGGTTTTTCGTCAGCTTTAAAATTTAGTACCGACTTAAACTCTAATTTAAAATTTTTTAAATTAACTTCACCGCCAAATTTTAAAAATTTTATTTTCGATATTCCACGTTTTAAATTGTTTTAGAATAAAACGTATATTACTTATTTTGAAAAATATGTGTTCGAAAAAATAACCTTGTACAACCACTACAGGGTATAATTTAAATCTACCACTGACTCTGAAGCCATATCGAACCTCAGTATGTTAAAATTTTTTTAATCCGGTGTAAATTTAAAAGTACTTGTTAAAGCCATGGTTAATGTAATTAATAAAGAAAATGTTGGTTTGACAGCCATATTGAAGCGCTTTAGGTAATTGTTTTCGTGTTTGTGATTAAAACGTTAATGGTTCGAACCTGAAGTGTTAAAGTTTTTTTTAATCAAATGTAAATTCAAAACTATATATTAAATACGTGGTGGTATATTAAACGTTAATGGTTCGAACCTCGGTATGTTAAAGTTTTTTTAATCAAATGTAAAGTTGAAAACTATATGTTAAATACGTAATGGTGGTGTATCAAACGTTAATGGTTCGAACCTCGGTATGTTAAAGTTTTTTAATCAAATGTAAATTCAAAACTATATGTCAAATACGTAGTTAATGTAATTAACATGTTGAACAGGTATGTTTTAAAATCATAAGTCATCATGTCAAAATGGTGTCATCTGTTTACAAAAGATTGTGTATCAATCGTTAATGGTTCGAACCTCAGTATGTTAAATTTTTTAATCAAATGTAAATTTAAAAGTACTTGTTAAAAGCCGTGGTTAATGTAATTAATAAAGAAAATGTTGGTTTGACAGCCATATTGAATCGCTTTAGGTAATTGTTTTTCGTGTTTGTTTTCTAGTTTATAAAGTATGAGAAGGAAAAATGTACATGTTTTTATCCTTTTTCATCTTGTTTATTAAATGTTTGACACCATCATTAATTAATCTGAATCAACCTTTACAGCTATATACAAACTTCAAACTCTATCTTTCAATTGTCGCCGTAGCCTAGTGGTTAAAGCCTTGGCTCGGTAATGCAATGGTTGCAAGTTCGAATCTCAACCAAGTTTTTAAATTCATAAAAAACTTTAGGACGCCATGTCGGAAATTCAAATCGACCGCCGAAACATCCGCCATGATGGGACGCCATGTTGGAAATTCAAATCGACCGCCAAACCACCGCCATGATGGAAATCAACTTCAACAACAACAGCCTAATGAGGTGAGAGGCCGTATTTTCCATTGACGTCTTCAAAAACAAAAACAAGTAATTAAATAGAATGCCTGCGTCAACAGCCTGACAACAACAGCTTAATGAGGTGAGAGGCCTAATTAGGGAACTGCCTGATGAGGTGAGAGGTAGGTGAGAGGTTGTTAGCCTAATTAGGCTTTGCCTAATTATGCCCTGAGGGTTTGGCGACCCCCTCATTCTACTATTAAACAACGTCAACAGCTGATCTATATGCTAAAGACATCATCGGGAACGTTTTGTTTGGAGGGGAAGTAACAGAACACCATACCTGGAGAACGCGGACAATAAGCAGATAAGTCCTTTCTTGATTTATAAATTTCAATTTATCACCTTCATTAATCCTGTCGTTCCGTTGCATGTTATAATCATAACAAAAGCTTTAAATTTGCTGTTAAAGTATTCAATTATTTATTGCGCGATCATGATTTAGCTGAAGCGATAAAAAAGCGGGCAACACTAAAGGGTTCGTTAATCAGATTTTCAACTTTTTGGTAAATTTTAAATCTGATGATAAACTAATCACGTTAAAAATTCGCCTTAACGAAGCTCGTGGTGTATTAAATAAATTTGACGATATTCAAACGGAAATTGAGAGTTTAGATGCTAAAGCCGACGGAGAATCGGAACGCGCAAAATTTGAAGATGTACGCAATAATTTCTGAAGCAGAAGAAATTATTGAGTCGCGGTCGCGGGTAACAAAGTCAGATGCATTCAATAATACTAGTTTTTTTGTTGATAATAACGAAAGAAAAATTAAACTACCTCCGATCTCGATAACAACCTTTGACGGTAGTTATCAGCAGTGGCCGAGATTTGGAGATAGTTTTAAAGCCTTGCAATCTTCCTTGAGCGGTAATGCTGCTGCTACGATAAGCGGAATCAAAATAACTGATATGGCATATGATGCGGCGTGGAAGCTTCTTTTTGATAGATTCGAAAATAGAAAATTGATAGTTAATGAGCATATAAAATCGTTGTTAGAAATACCTATCATTACAAAGGAAAATGCTAATCTATTAAGACATTACAAGCATTAACGGACAAATACTTTAAACATACGCGTGCATTAAAATCGTTAAAAATTGATACGGAGAACTGGGGAATTTTATTGATATCTATTGTTGTTTCTAAATTCGTTGTTAACAGTAAAAAGCTTTGGGAAACAGAAACAAACAAAAAAATTAATTTACCTACGGTTGCGGATTTTGAAAATTTCTTGAACGAGCGGTGTAATTGATTGGAGGCAGTATCCGGTAATATTAAATCAAATCATTCACCCTCATTACCTAGAAGAGTGGTTAGCGCTCACGTGCTCACGAATTCAAAATGCTCACTGTGTACGGGAGAGCATCCAATATATCATTTTTCAAAATTTTTGGCGTACACTCCATAAAAAGGTCACGAAGAAGTCGGTAAATTACATTTGTGTTACAATTGCTTATCGCCAAATCATTCGTTTAGAGATTGTAAAGGTAGAACATATAGTAAGTGTAATAATAAACACAATTACTTATTGCACTTTGAAATGGTTCTCAAACGCGAAGAAAACATGGGCCCTATCGGAGAGACGCAGTCAGTTAATTTTGGGGTAATTAATGTAGATAACAAGACAGTATTAACGAAGTGGTGTGCTCACATATAAGTCAAGTAGATCATAATAGCCAAGTTACATTACTAGCTACAGCAAACGTAGGCGTTTATACCAGTGTGCGTAAGTATCAGGCAAGGTGTTTGTGTGATAGCGGTAACTCAATTTCACTAATAACAAAGGGCTTTGCGCGGAAATTAAGGTTGCCTATAAATGATTTAACTAACCCTCTCCAAGTATTTGGAATAAACAAAAATTCATCCACCTTAACGGAATCGATTGTCTTGACACTTTACTCCAATCATCACGATTATAAAGTAAGTTCTACATTTTTTTAATTGATAAGATAACGGAAAAATTTGCGCACTGCTTCATTTAGAGTTAATAACATCCCCAACGGTATTTGTTTAGCAGATGAGGAATTCAATGTATCTAAGCCCTAAGGAAATAGATGTGCTTTTACGTGAGTAGAAAGGGGGCTGCTTCAAACCCCGAGGGTATAATTAGGCAGTTCCTTAATTAGGCTAACAACTCCTCACCTACCTCTCAACTCATCAGGCAGTTCCCTAATTAGGCCTCTCACTTCATTAGGCTGTTGTTGTCAACAGGGTGTTGACGCAGGCATTCTATTTAATTACTTGTTTTTGTTTTTGAAGACGTCAATGGAAAATACGGTCTCTCACCTCATTAGGCTGTTGTTGTTGAAGTTGATTTCCATCATGGCGGATGTTTCGGGGGTCGATTTGAATTTCCAACAAGGCGTCCTAAAGTTTTTTATGTATTTAAAAAATACTTGGTTGAGATTCGAACTTGCAACCATTGTATTACCGAGCCAAGGCTTTAACCACTAAGCTACGGCGACAATTGAAAGATAGAGTTTGAAGTTTGTATATAGCTGTAGAGGTTGATTAAGATGAATTAATGATGTATGATGCTGTAAAATGTAAGATAAGATAAGAAGACCTGTTAATTAAAAGGATGAATAAGGTTAATTAAAAAGATGAATAAGGATAAAACATTTAATAAACAAGGTGAAAAAGGATAAAACATATATTTATCATTGTTATTCACAAACAAAAATAACGCTCACGTAGCGCTATTTTGTATGACGTATGATTAAACATTAAATAAACAAGATGAAATGGGATAAAAACATATATATATTTATCACTTTTGTATATTATAAACTACTTCACAAACAAAATAACACTCACGTAACTCCATTTTGTATGACGTATGATTGATCATTTAATAAACAAGATGAAAAAGGATAAAAAACATGTACATTTTTCTTTCTCATACTTTATAAACTACTTCACAAACACGAAAAACAATTACCTAAAGCGATTCAATATGGCTGTCAAACCAGTATGGCTTCAGAGTCAGTGCTAGATTTAAATTATACCTAAAGTTGTTGTAAAGGTTGTTTTTTCGAAAACATATTTTTCAAAAATAAGTAATATACGTTTTCCCAATAACATTGACGTCATGATATCAGAATTGTATAAAATGATGTATTATGTATTTATAATTTAGCGTTGAAATCATCTCAACAATAATAAAATAGATGGTAAATACAGTTACAACTCTACCAAAAAGAACATAATCCCCTACTATCGACATCGGTCAAGATCACCAGTGTACAAACCATCAGAAGTGGATTATAAAATGTGCAACAATGCTCGAAAATCTTACGGTATTACGACAGATGAAGACTGTAAACAGAATCTAGAACAACGTGAGAAAAATCCACTGCTTAATGAGGTATTTATTCCGCTAAACAAAAGTTATACCAAATCAGTTTGTTTTGGAATGGATGTTTACAATGATTTTAAAACTTGTTTAAAATAATTCAAATCATGGTTTAATTCTACAGTACATTTTACGTTGTCACAATTTAAATCGTTTCTGGATGAACTAGATGATATCATTGAAACGCTCAACCATAAAGATGTTGGAAAATACGAGTTTGAATATTATACAATCCACACAACAGAATTGAATGCTGTACGCTTCATATCAAAGAACGAACGTGAAAAGTATCAACTTTATTTAGGTCTTACTTCGCTACAATCTATTAGAAAAATGAAGAATTGTTTTACATCTCAGTAATACAAAAATTGGAAAAGTCTGATTTTCAATTTTATGGATTTATTAAGATGATGATTACACATAAGTGATAAAAAGAAAAAATGTTGGTTATGAAGAGTACGCTAGATATAGAAGAAATCGGGTATGACAAACTTCATTAAAGTGTTGGATGAAAAATACAAAGAGAATATTACATTACAAGATTTAGATTAATAAATTTCACAATGTTGTATCCCTCACAATAAAAAATTATATGTAGTCTTGCATTTGTTATTTTTAATCCATATGTGACATTTCCATCAATTGTTGGTGAGTGAGACTACCAACTCTTATTTGTTATGAGGTGAGTCCAATACCGGTTATCTTTTTATCGCGTTTATTCTTAATAATTTTTCAAAATTTATATTTTATAATAAAAAAGAATTTTTAATTGGAAACTTATATAACTAAAGAATTCTTCTTTTAATCTTATTTGGTGATTAGTCACTTGTTACTATATATATATATATATATATATATATATATATATATATATATAAAAATAATATATTTTGTTTAATTGTATAAAAATTGCTGTTACAATGTTAATGTATACCGTTTTCTAATTTTAATTTCTAATTTGTATTAGTTTATGTATAACATTCATGTCTTATATTAAATAAAATTTTTTAGCCTTGATAAAGCCCTACGTAGGGGCGAAACGTCGGCGTTGACAACATATTGAGTTTTGTTGTTTCATTCACCTCCACCTAGAAAGTCGAAGAGCAAACTGTAAAAAATAATTGATGATTTTGTTTTCCTAACTCAAATATATTCCATCAGGAAAATGGCTGACATTTCCTTAAACACGCATTACATTTATTATTCAAAATCGCGCGACAAAGCCCGATTTAAAACAATCTACACCAGTTCAGTTCGTTACAGCTCGTTTTAACGAAGACGGCGCATGCAATGTTGTTTTACGTTCGAAAAATGGTTTACACTCGTTCAGATAGAATTGCAATAATCCATAATAATGCCCAAGGTGCTTGTTAAACATGCTCTGACTTCTTCGCGCATTAGCGAAACTTGGAAATAAAGAACGTCTTGCATTACTAAAATGTGCAGACGATAAACAAGTTCATTGCATCTGAGAATGTGTATACAATACTTTAAAATGAAAAATTCTCTATCACGTCACCAGAAATCGCGACTTTCGCAACATAAACACAACAATAATTCCTTCGTCATATATTATAGACTTGGTGCATGAACAATCAGACCTCGAAAAATACAAGTCCAATAGGTTGGCCACAGTTTGCAATGTTTATGAAAGAAGTTAATTTCCGCACAAACTAATAAATTTAAAACGGAGAAGTGTAGTATCTCCAGTAGAGCAAAAGTTTGAACTTAAAAAGCAGATAATACAATACATTGGACTAGACTAGATCAAGAAGTCCTATACAAAAAGGCTCCTGCATTACTAGAGACATCACCACCGCTGAATAAAACACCATCAACATTTTAAATTGGGAACCTTTGAAACATAATCATGGAATTAAACACGATATATTTCGATCCTGCTAATGAAGTTGGATTTGCTGGCGCAAATTCTTTAATACAAAGTGTAAAAATAGATATTCAGAAATGATGTGGAAACTGGATTTTTGGAAACAAATCATTATGTATTACCAAACCTGTTAAAACATTTCCGAGAAATAAATATATTGTAAATAATATGTTTCAATTATAACAGGCAGATTTATGCGATGTCACTGAGTATGGGAAACATAACAGTACTTCAATTACATAATTAACAGTAATCGATGTTTTCACCAAAAAGCATGGATGCATTTACTAATATTTTGAAGAAGCTCAGAACATTCCTGAAAGTATTCAAACAGAATGAAGAAAAGAATTTATCGCTTAGACCTGTTCAAGCATTTTTAAAGACAAAACATTACTTTTATGTAACTAATAATCCTGATCTTAAAAGCTGCTGTATTACAACCATTTAATAGAACTCTTAAAAACAAGAATGTGGCGTTATTTTGCATTCAAACTCTTACAAATATATTAACGTGTTACAAGATTTGGTGTTATCTTATACAGAAGATACCATCGAAGCATAAAAATAGCTCCCAATGATGTCAACGCGAAAACATTTTACAAGTTTGAAAAATCTATACCATGACGGTGTAGGTATTCAGCGTTCACCTAAATATAAAGTGAATCAACATGTAACAGAAACAAATTAGTATTCGAGAAAGGTTACACTGCAAATTGGAGTGAAGAAATATTTAAAATAGTTAAAGTTATAAAAAACGCAAATCACCCGTCTATCAAATTGTGGATTTACAGTGAACCAATTGAAGGAACATTTTATGAAAAAGAACTACAACCAGTTACAATTGATTTCTTACAAGACAAAAAATGAAATAGTTTTAAAAGAAAAAAGATAAAGGTCGAAATAAACAATAAATTGTAGATTGGGTACGGTGAAATTTAATTCCTGAGTATACGCTAAGATTTACAACAATTATGAATTTGGAGAACGAATTTTACTTGACACTGTTGAGCAATAGTTCCATACACTATTTCGAATAATACCACCATAATTTCACAACCCAACTACCTAAACGCTAGGTGGTTGGAGAATGGGTTGTCGGAGTTTCTGAGCTACAATACCCTTGTTCATTCTTAGCCGTTGGTGAAGCTGAAAACTTAATGTTTTATCGCATTGAACCACCAGATAACGAGAATATGTAGATGATGTATTAGAAAAGCTGTAAACTTTTTTCTTAAGACGGCGAACAAATTTTTTATTCTGACGACAAATGGCATATCATAAAATTCCAGCCAGCAACTATGAAACAATCGAGACGTTCTGGATATACTTAATAATCTAAGTTAATCAAACCATTAATAAACTTTGAATACAATAAAATAACTAAACAATTTCTCACTCTAAACACATTTCTAAGCGTACTAGGATTTTTCTAAACGGTTAGCATTACAATTCGGTTTTACCCCTGATTAAAATTTGGCAATGAAAAAGTGCAAAACATCCTGCAAACACTACTGGACTGGTATACCCTCATAAAATGTTTGTTTATTGTGATATTGTGGAATCTCAATTTGTCGGTGATATTTTATCACCACTTTTAGAATTGAACGTCACTTCTGATAATTATAATTATGGCTGTCACAAAGATATAGTTTACTCTCCGGTACATTATTCCTGTAATGCGAAGAGAACTTTGAATTTGAAACTTCATTTTAAAAAAGTTAAGTAATATGGCTTGTCCGTATCAACAATATTACATGAATCAAGCTGGTAGCGGTATCGGTGCTATTTACAGGGGAGCTCCGTATCAACGAGGGCACGGAATTGGAAGCTGGTTAGAGGATTATTTCGTTCAGTTCTTCCATTATTTAAATCTAGCGCTAAAGCGGTAGGGAAAGAAGTGTTGAGAACTGGAACTAATATTTTGGGTGATGTCATAGAGAATAAACCAATCAAAGAATCTTTCATAGATAGAACGCGTGTGTCAAAATCTGAAACGGAAAGCCGATGTTAAAATCGAAAATTCAATGCAAGGATCGGGATATAAAAGCCTCGTCAGAAAATATCAAGTCATTCATCACCACTTGTTAACAGAAAACGTTAAACCTAAGCGAAAAGTTTCTAATCTCGTTTACAACGATATATTTGGACAAAATTAATAATGGCTTTTTCTCCATGCCCAATCTTGTGAATGCGTCAAGTCTGAATTAGATTTATTTGCACTCCGTCAACTCAAACTTCGATTAAATCGGGAGAATGGATTTTTATAAACCACATATCTTCACTGGTGACGATGCACCGATTGAATTTGTAGTGCCTGGAAATGGTAATGATTACCTGGACTTAAGTCAAACGATGCTCTACATTACAACTAAAATTGTGAAGCAAGATGATTCAATGTTAACAGTTAACGAAGTTGTACGACCTGTGAACAACTGGATGCATTCGTTATTTAATCAAGTTGAAGTTTATTTTAACCAAAACTTGTTTCACCACCAAATAATACTTATTTTTACCGATCATACATTGAAACGTTGTTAAATTATGGACCAGATGCAAAAGAATCGCATCTAACTTGTAGTTGTGGTACAGAGATACACCGGGAAAATTTGATGAATTGACAGAAGATAACGCTGGATTTAGTAAACGTAAAACATTAACATCTACGAGTAAACTTGTTGAAATGTTAGGACATGTGCATTCAGATATATTCAATCAAGAAAATTGTTAATCAACAGAGTTGAAATGAAAATAAAATTTGTTCGTTCAAGAGACTCATTCAATTTAATGGCCGCATCAGGATCTACATACAAAGTTTAAAAAATTTAGACGCGATTTTGTTGGTAGAAGGATGAGAATTAATCCTACAATACTTCTTGTACACACGAAAGCGTTACAATCTACAACTGAAAAATATCCAATAACTAAAGCGGACGTTAAAGTGTTAACCATTCCATCAGCACTACAGAAAATCTTTAGATAGTGTGTTCTTGGGTCAATTGCCAAAACGTTGCATTATAGGATTTATATCGAATAAAGCGTTCAATGGAGATTACGCTGTTAATCCTTACAATTTTCAACATTATAAAATTAATTACCTCACTATACATTGACTGGCAACAAATACCATCAAACAACTTCAACCCGATTTTACAAAATCTACATATGTACGAGCGTATCATACATTATTCTCAGGAACCGGTATTCATTTCTAAATGAAGGAAATGGAATTTCTCTCGAAGATTATGCAAAGGTTACTGTTTAACAGCATTTGACTTAACCGCAGATCTCACTGCAAATATGAATTTCCAGTGGAGTCTTTAGTAAAAAAACAGTTCTCTGCGAATAGAGGTAGGGTTTGAAGATGCATTGGCGGAAACTGTAAACTGTTTAGTATACGCAGAGTTTGACAACGTTATCGAGATTGATAAACAACGAAATGTGATGGTTGATTTCAGTAGTTAAGAACATATCAGTTATTAAACAACGTCTCACCAGAATGGATGCTTTTGTTGACATACAGGAATTTCGAGAAGATAAAAAATTTCTTCTAAGGATGTGGTATCGTGTCTTCCGATGGACATTGTTGTGAAGTTTTATTTATAAAACCACCAAGTCATTATTCAAAGTTGAAATTCAGTAAAACGAGAAATATGTTATTTAGAACATTATTTTCACGGATTACGGTGGAGTGATGACTACATTAATTACGAAACACCCTTTAACACAATTTTTTTGTGAAAGGTGGCGAAAAACAATACACTTTAAAATTTTTAAATAAACCAATAATAAACATGGAAGGGATTGAGTGTCCATCGTTTAAAGTATTAAAGAAAATATGGAAGCAGTCAAATGTCTTCATCATAATATTGAAAACCCGTCATGGCATTGGAGCATGCATTAATTTTATGCGAGTGGTCCAGAACTAATGGTAATATACCAGGTCGAGCTTGCACACTAGCTGAAGAAGTATTCCGAGTATCAAGAATGTACAACGCATTGTCTGTGCTTCTAATCAACTTCCACATCGTATACCGAGACCTGCTGCTGTAATTGCAAACAACGATCCGTCAAACCAGGTCAACATTGGGCTGCATTTTCATAGATAAATACGGATATGGCAAATACTTAAACTCGTTCGAAAGACCTCCCACAAAACAATCGCCGAAAATTCTTAGACCAAAATTGTGCAACTTGGGTTTATAATGGTCAGATGTGCATGATTTTCATTCGGATTTCTGCGGTCAATATTGTCTCTTGTATTTACTTTTTAAACTTTGTAATATTAACACTTTAGAATTTTTGGGAATGTTTAATAATAATTTAGTGAAACGATCATTTAATAATTTTGATGTACAATTTATGTTTTACGAAAACAAATTTGTTAGATTTATAAAATGTATTGTAATTATTCAAAAATAAACAATTATTTTACAGTATTAATGTTTTATTAAATCAATTGTTTTAAAAATTCATATATAAAAAAAGATTTGCAGTGCATTTTCAGAAAACTAAACAATATAATTAATTAATGGTAGAAAAGATGAAAATGGATTAAACATTAATAAGAGAATACAAATTAATAAAGTTAAGAATAAATACTAAAGATGAACAATTCATATTTAAAGTGTTACATTAAAAATTTTAAATCAGTATTTCAAGCTAACATAGCCATAAACCTAACGCTAACAGTATTTACATGTAATAAAAATAAATAAATAAATACATAAAATAAATAAATAAAAAAATAAAGCTATTAATTCCAGAAACATTTGGTAAAGCTAAAAAAACCATCACAATGTGATCGGCAATCCGTATGGTAACGTGTTTAAATTATCCTCAACCCGACGCCTATTTGTATATTTTACCTAAAAACTTTTTTTTCGGGTTTTGGATAAACATCAAACGCTGCGTTTCGTACAATACGTCGATCAGTTTGAACATACGTGTCTTCGACGTTGTTAAGAACCATGTCTTTAAAGGAATCAAAATTCACAACTTGCGAGTTTTGAAGTTTAATGTAATGCCTTTTAACTTTGCATACGTACTCGTAAGTGTGTGACAGTTGACCACACCTTAAAAGGCATAGTTCTTAGAACCACCACTAACATATTCTGTTATTTACTATTAGGCCCGTAACATTCGATCTCGTCTGTCATGTCTCCTAGGAAATCACCTGTTACAGAGTTCATTCACCTGGTTTCTCTGTAAAATAGCCGAATCTGTATCGAAGTATAACACACGTCTAGCAATACGTAACCCC
>JALBCR010002991.1:0-23444 GCA_030710515.1 Abscondita cerata
TTTTTTAATTTTGAAAGATATACTATCAGAAATATTTACGTTAGTTTTTTATTTGCAAATACTATAAGTTTTGACTTAAGACAATTAATTATTAGACCGTGTCTTTCACAGAACTCAATAAACAATGTCAGCTCAGCATTCATCATATTAACGGATTTGGTGATGTCAAAGATTGGAAAAGAATAATAAATTTGTGAATCGTCGGCATAATAATGTGAGGAGCACTGTTTTAGAACCGATGGTATAAAAACAGGTATAAATACTAAACAGTAGAGGCCCCAAAATGGATCCCTGTGGAACACCATTATTAATTCGCAATAATTTAGACGTTTTGTGTTGTAGATGAACTTGCTGAAACCGATTTGTTAAATAGTAAACAACAGGTTACTGGGGTGTAAGCCAATGAATTTAAATATAGATGATGCTAAGTTATGATTTATTAAATCAAACGCTTTACTGAAATCAAGGAGCACTAACGGTGTTATAAGATTCTTGTCCAAGCCAGAATGAATATCATCAACGATCGTTAAGAGAGCAGATGCACAACTATGATCCCTACGGAACCCCGATTGATTATCAGATAAAATATTAAATTGATTTAGATGAGATCTCAGTTGCAATTGAATTACACGTTCAAATACTTTAGAACATGTTGGAAGAATTGAAATAGGACGTAAATCAGAGAAACTATTGGTGTCTGCTTTTTTAGGAATCGGTTTAATAATTGCAATTTTCCAAAGGTTAGGTAAGTGTGATTTTCAAGGCAACAATTTATAATATGAGTGATGAAATGGGATACAATAGGGAGGCACAGTTTTAACATAGCGGCATTAATGATTATCGTATTCATATGAATTACTACTAAGTGATAGTATTATGTCGATCACCGTTTCTTCCGTAACCAAGGAAAATTTAAATAACTTAGGGAAATTAGTTTTATAAGACGATTGATAAAAATTCATTAGTTCAAAGTCGATCGGTGTTTGTAAAGATTTGACACTATCAATGAAGTGATGGTTTATAGCTTCAACATCAGGGATAATAGCAAGATTAGATTTAACAAGACCTGCGCTACGTAGATTCTTCCAAATTTGTTTACTATCTTTAACATTATTCAATTTAAAGTTGAAATAAGCGAAGTTTTCTAGACGCACTGTTTTAGTTAATAGGTTTCTAGTTTTCTTATAGTATGCCCAATGCACAGGGTCTTTGGTGCGTTTATAACGAGTTAGAGCATTGAGTTTTATCTTAGAGAGAAGCTTAGTATTCTCCGTAATCTAAGGAGCAGATCTACTTCTCAACAGCTTAGTAACAAACGGTGCATGTTTGTTAAACAGGTCTATAATGCATGAGTTAAAGTAAGTTACTTTATTGTTGATATCGGCAATGTCAAAAATTACGTTAAAAGGGGTATTAATAAGGTCAGAATAAAACGCCTCCGAATTAAAATGTGAATAATCTCGAAAGGTGACTTCAGCAATAGGTTTCCTGGCTACTTCCAGACTTAATGTACATGAAATTGTAATGGTCAGCGATTAACAAGGAATCAACATATTGCTCCGTAAGTAAAGAAGCATATGATGTGATAATTAGATCAATAATACTAGAAGAAGGAGGAGTAACTCTGGTTGGGAAGAAATAACTTGCGTTAGGTTAAATGTGTAAAAAACAGTAAGTTAGTGTTTGAATTAACATTTAAGATATTTACATTAAGGTCTCCAAGTATTAAAAGGTTTTACAACTGGGCAAAATAGTACTTAATGTGTCTTCGAATAAGTCAAAGAAGGTTGTATCACATGGTCGAGGGGGGAGGTAGTTGACACCTACGCACAGATCATGTTTTGTTAATTTTATCCATAGTTGTTCTAACTTGGAATCGTGGTCCTTCATGAGATTGAATGTTATAAACTTTTTAACATAGATAGCAACACCGCCTCCCCTGGAAAAAGTCACGGTCATTTCGAATTAATGTATATCCATCAATATACAGCATATCTGATGTTATAGAGGAATTTAGCCAAGTCTCAGTTACGCCAACAATATGAAAGTCTGAGTTGAAGACTAGCTGCAGTAAGGAGTCTAAATGTGGTAGTAAGGATCTTATATTTAAATGCACGAGTTTTAATTTGGACATTCTTAATCACCATTAATAAAAATGTAACATTAAGACTTTATTTTATATTAGCTAAATTTCTACGCATATTATTAATAAATTAAAACCGTAAGATAATAATATCAGAACAGAAAAATGACCACAATAAATTGCAAGACTAACTGTTATAGTATTATGAGTTTCACGAAATAACAATACTATTCAAATACGTTATCGGTATTATCAGAACGCGTGCATGCAATCAAAATCTGTTACACTAGTTTAAACCAAGGTACAGTACAAGTAAGGTGAGCTAACTTAAGAGAATTCCTAATATAATTAATATCAATAAACACAAGCAAAAATAAAAAGAAGTTTGCACTCGCAAAGCAAAAAAAAATCAAGAGTTTTCAAGCATATATAGCACTCGCGCAGAGCCACCAATTTATAGAATACGAATAAGTAAATTTATTGCTTACCTAACATCGCATGCAGTTCAGCAATAGTCTTAAAATTAATATTTTTGCCATTGATCGCAGATTTAATAGTCCCATCTTGAGTCCAAATTGGATTAGGGGATACAAGTTTCTTAGCCTCCTTAAGTACAGCGAGACGTTTTGAAGTTAGATCTTCACGTAAAACACACTACTACCTTTCAACATCTTTTTCTTTGAGAAAACAAGCCCCTTTTGTTGAACGCCGGCAGAACTTGACGATAATCGGACGAATAGCGTTACTACCTCTAGCAGGCAAACGATGGCATGTGTCAATATCGGATTCATTAACTTTAATATTTAACTTTTCGGAAAAAGTTTGAATCACAACTAATGATGTAAGTTCATTAGTTCTATCAGGTACACCAAAGATACGAATGCTATTCCGACGGGTGTATTGCTCCAAATCATCATATCTAATTTCCAAGTGCATCCATAGCTGTATTAAACGATTCCACCTTTCACTATACTCCTTGATTTTAACTTCAAGTAATTCGTTTAATTCCTGACTAATCTTATCAACCAACGTATCTATTAGTTTTTCTAAAAAATCTGATTTATCAAGGAGTTGCTCTATGACCCTGGACACCAAGGAGTCTTCAGTAGATTGATTTCTGGTACGACTATGACTATCTCCGGTCATCGTCAATTAATTAATTGTACACAGATCACAGGAAACACTTCACTACTTACACTAATGTAATTGAATAAAGGCAGTAAAATAGTTTCTATTGCGTTATTTTATAATTTACTGCGGAGTACGAAAATACGTCTACTCACCGGGTCATGTAGCATACTGATTATGAAGAGTGACAGGCGGGCAAACTTGGTGCTTAGTCGTAAAGGTAATGTGTGATGATTTGCTTTCATTCACTTTCATTCTTCACTTAGTTAGGCACAGTTCTATTTCATTTAAGTGAGTTTGTAAAGAAGCGGATGCTGCTACCGGGTTTTCATTACACGTGAATATCATTGTGTCATCAGCAAATCTACCAATTTTAGTTTGTTTTGTTGTAGGCAGGTCTGGATGTATATAAAAGGTATAACAGAGGCCCTAGTATACTTCACTGTGGTACACCAGCATGGATATTTTTACCTTGGGATACTTCCTCTACGAAGCTTCTGGTTTGGAAAGTTTGTGAATAAGATACAAGTGTGATGGAGTAGATAGTACCCTTGGGGTAACGTTCCTTTACCCAGTTTAAGGAGGAGTCCTAAAGCAGTCAACACTCTGTCAAAGGCTTGTCGTATAGAAGACAGCAGTACAATACCTTTAGTTTAAAATGCTGTTTGAATTATGTTTGTTAAACGATGACATTGCTGGATTGTTGAATGCTTCTGCCTTTCATAGAGAATGAAAAAACATTGAAACTACTGGTATTATATTAAAAAATGATATCAATACAAGCAAGAGTTCGGAAGAAAATGAGTATATTTAAAGGAAAGAAGAACCTCCTCCTTTGTCAAGGAGGAGGTTCTTTAACTGGCAAATGGGTGACAGTTCCTCAAAGCAATTGTGGGCGGAGGTTCTGTCACCGGCAGATGGGTAAGCGTTCCTCAAGGCAATTGTAGGCGGAGGTTCTTCAACCGGCAAATGGTTGACAGTTCCTCAAAGCAATTGTCGGCAGAGGTTCTTTCGTACGCGTTGCAGGAGGCAATTGTATATGCATTATACGTGTTATCCTTGGTGGTCTTAACAGTCGTAACGTATGCATCATACTGACCTGTATCATTTACCTGTACTGCATTCTATAGACATCGTATACATTTTAAACCAAACCATAATAATCGTTAAAAGAATTCTGATGCCTAAAATTTATTACTGTCTGGAAGTTGTTTTTATTAACCTATTCATTTCATTGACCTGTGTTTTGTATATGCATTGAAGTACGTGTTATCCTTGGTATAAATTATAAACCAGACAAAAATAATCGTTAAAAGAATTCTGATGTTTACAATTAATTACTGTCTGAAGGTATTCATTCTATTGACCTGTGTTGTTTGTTATATACATCGTTGTAAGAATTTTGACCCTTAATTACCGTCTCAAGGTTGTCGTTGTACTATATAAGAGGGAGGGTTTGAAGAAGGAGTTCAGTATTGTTTCTAGTTCAGTCGTAAGTTGAACATTAAGTCGTTAAAGATGGAATGTGAAAACTGTGCAAAAACGTTTACCCGACGCGATAATTTAAAAGACATCAAATGTCATCGTGCATCGTTAAGAAACGTCGTGCCGACAATGAAGGTTGCTCTTCAAGTGACGTACTTTGTGAAATGTGTAACGTATATATTTCGAGCGTGTGTTACTCTGCACATTTGCGAAGTAACGCACATAAGAAAAACGCGTTCGTTATAATAGATGACGGAATCGAAAAATTGCTGGCGCGTTTGGTAATAAAATAGTGAGTTATAGAGTTAGCGGTAATAAACATTACGTGGATATTAACGAGTTTGGGCATGATATTCGGGAAAAGTTTTAGCTCTTGTACAAAGCATCGTTGATTTGCACAAATCGATTAAAGTAAATTTGGAATGTTTCGGAGTGTATTTTTGTCGACTAAAATGGATAGTGAAATAAAATCGTTTAATACCAAAAATAAAATTATCAGTATGGCTCTCCGACTTGTATGAAATATACGAAACATTTTTGGAAGAAATAAAACAAAAATGTCGGAATTTCAAGAAAGAGATTCTGGATGGTCTTTAGTAAATATTATATATATTGAAATTAATGTGAATAAATATAATCCAATAAGTGCATCGAGTTATATAGATTTACCGTATGCTATTAAAACAAAACATGCGGTTATTAACATTCACAATTCTGATAACGCTTGCTTTGCGTGGGCCATAACGTCTGCTTTTTACGAACCGAAAGGATTATCTCAAAGAACTTCGTCGTATCCCGATTATCGAACTGTCGGATTCAATTTTTCAAATATAAAATTTCCAGTACAATTAAGTGATGTACCGACGTTTGAACGTTTAAATAACATATCAGTAAATGTGTACGGCGTAAGTAGTAACTTTAATAGCGTTTTACAAAAAATGACTCACACTATAATTACGTTGTACGTTTGTGAACAAAAACAATCTCGCCATGTAAATTTGCTGCTGGTGACCGACGATTCGGGAAATAGTCATTATTGTTGGATCAAAAACTTATCTCGTTTGATTTCATCGCAAAAGTCTCGTAACGAACATAAAAAATATATATGTGAAGGATGTTTAGTACATTTTTCGATCGAAACAGATCTCATTCGACATCAAAATGACGATTGCAACAAAGTGAAAGTAAATTTACCAACTGTCGCGATGAAAATAAACAAATATGGAAAAGAGGTGAGAGAAAACTTGTTACAGTTTGAAAATGTTGAAAAACAATTGAAACTTCCATTCGTAGTGTATGCAGATTTTGAAGCTATGCTAAAACCGATTGCTGAAGACGACAACCTTAACCGGAACCCCGACATGGAAAATTCATCGTATACGGTACGATGTTACGAACACGAACCGTATTCTTTCGCTTATTACATTAAATGTAGTTACGACGATGGTTTGTCAAAACTAAAAATGTTTCGTGGAAAAAACGCCGCTCAAACATTTATGAATACGTTAGAAAATGACGTTGTACAAATTTATAAAAAATATATAAGTGACGTGAAAGATATGATTCCTTTAGCAGATTTTCAAGAAGAATCTTTTCGTAACGCTAATTATTGTCACATATGTACAAAATTTATGGAAATTAATGATAAAGTGTACGACCACGATCATATGACCGGTTTATATCGCGGTCCCGCGCATTCGGTGTGCAATTTAAATTACAAAGTTCCTAAATTTATACCGATATTTTTCACAACCTATCTAATTACGACTGTCACATGTTCGTAAAAGAAATCGCTTTGAATAAGGAAGAAGTAGACGTGATTGCTCAAAATAAAGAAAAATACATTTCGTTTTCAAAAAAGTGTTGGTAGATGTTTTGACCGATTCTAAAGGAAAAAGCTATAAACAATTTATAAAGTTGCGATTCGTCGATTCGTTTAGATTTATGGCGTCGTCATTGGAAAAACTCGGATCGTATTTAGAAAATGACAAATGTTCAGAAATTAGAAAATACTACCCGGACGATGTAAAATTTGAATTAATACGTCAAAAGGGGTTTTTCCTTATTCTTTTGTGGATTCTTTTGAGAAACTCGATGTTACGAAGTTACCTGATCGCATAGACTTTTACGATGTTTTAAACGATGAACACGTTTCGGAAGAAAATTACGCGAGAGCCCTGCGAGTGTGGAACGTTTTTCAGTGTAATACTTTAGGCGATTACAGTGATGTATATTTAAAGTCGGACGTATTATTGTTGTCGGATATTTTTGAAAATTTTCGCACCATATGCATTGAATATTATAAATTAGATCCGTGTCATTATTTTACGGCGCCCGGATTCGGTTGGGACGCTTTATTAAAGATGACCGGCGTAAAACTCGATTTGTTGACCGATATCGATATGGTGCATTTTTTTAAAAGCGGTATACGCGGCGGCATCAGCATGTGTTCGAAACGTTTGGCTAAGGCGAACAATAAATTTACTCCCTATTATAACGAGTCGAAACCGTCATCTTACATCCTTTATTTGGATGCTACGAATTTATATGGCCACTCCATGCGACGTAAATTGCCTACGGGAGAATTTCGATGGTTAACGGAAACCGAAATTCAACAGTTATCGATTAGCGATCTCGATGAAGAATCAGACGTGGGATACGTATTTGAAGTAGATCTTCAGTATCCGAAAGAACTGCACGAATACCATAATTGTTTACCGTTTTGTCCCGAAGAAATGTTTCCTCCCAATGGAAAATTTAAGAAGTTAGTTCCAAATTTATACGACAAAAGGAAATATATAATACACTACGTTAATCTAAAGCAATGCCTCGACCACGGTTTAAAACTTTTACACGTTCATAGAGCGTTACAATTTAAACAGTCGAATTGGATGAAACAATATATAGATTTTAATACGAACAAACGCAACAACGCTAGTAACGAATTCGAAAAAATCATTACAAGTTGATGAACAACATGGTTTTCGGCAAAACAATGGAAAATGTCGAAAATAGGGTAGACATCAGATTGGTGACGCATTGGGAATCGTATTATAGAAGAGCCGGAGTGGAAGCACTAGTAGCGAAACCTAATTTTAAATCGAGTAAAATATTTTGCGATAATTTGGTGGCCGTAGAAATGGAAGTATTAGAAGTTCGATATAATAAGCCTTTGTTTGTAGGATTTGCAATTTTAGAATTGTCAAAAACCGTCATGTACGAATTTTTTATGATTATTTAAAGCGTAAATACTACAATAATGTCGAATTGCTATATACGGATACCGATTCGTTGATTTTAGAAATAAAATCGGAGAACGTGTACGAAGATATGAAAAACGACATAGATAGATTCGATACATCTAATTATCATATCGATAATATTCATGACATTCCTCGCGGAACACCGATGTTGGGAAAAATGAAAGATGAATACGCCGGAAACGTGATTGCGTTGTTTTTAGAACTGGAGCAAAAGCGTATTGTATACAATTATTGTCGGATTTAATAAAAAGGCCAAAGGTGTAAAGCAATACGTTATAAACAAACATTTAACTTTAAACGATTATAAACGAGTAGTGACGGAAGGAAAATCTGTATATAAAAAAATGTATGTTTTTCGATCACATTTTCATACAATGTATACAGAATTAAAAAATAAGATTGCACTTTCTGCTCAAGACGACAAACGTTACATTATGGAAGACGGTTTTCACACGTTGGCTTGGGGACACAAAACGATTGACGACTTGGCAAAAGAATTTGAAATAAACGAACGTCTAGGCAATTTAATAAGTTGCTTTTAACGATAATTAATTGTAGATTTGTTTATAATTAAATTGTTCATTTAAATTAATAATTTATGTTATGTATCGTTTGTATATATGTAATTAAATTGTATATATCTCGTATGTAAATAAAAATATATGTATTTATAATACGTTTGTTTTCGATATCCAACTGTTGTGTTTAGAATCGAGTCCCAACCATTTTACGTATACTCTGTTTCCTTTTCGTCGTAGAACTTTTTCTACTAAGTAAACGTCGGGATGTTTGACTCGTTGCAATTCTTTTTCATAAAATCCACCTAAAATATTGTCACCCGTACTATCTTTTAGTATATACGTCCTGGGATTAGAATTTTGAATTTTCGAAATGCGAAAAATTTCGTTGGTCCAATTTGGAGTGTAATTTTTGTAAAAGCGTGTCTACTTTTGCTAATCCTAACGTAATCACCTTCTCGAAATTTAGCTACGGTAGGATCCGTAATTTTCATAAAATTGTAAACCGTTTTTAAAATATGCGGTGCGTTTCTTTTATTAACATCTTGTGGTTTCATACCGATCGTTTTGTGAACCGTACTATTGTATTTTCGGACCAATTTAGGTAACAACGCTAACCAGCGGTAATCACCTTGCATACTAAATTCCTTCCACATTAATCCTTTTAAGGTTCTATTGAAACGTTCGACGATTGCGGATTTTACATTTGAAAATGTACTATAATGATTAATTCCGTATTGTTTCATTAATTTTTGAAATTCCGAATTATAAAATTCCTTCCCGTTATCCGTTTGCAGGTTTTAGGAACGTTATTCTTCTTGTCTAATAAAATTTGTTTCATGGCAGCCGTGACTTCTTTAGAGGATTTATTTTTGAGAGGTAACGCCCAAGCGTATTTAGAAAATGCGTTTATCGTCACCAATATGTATTTATATCCCTGGTTTTGTTTAGCATACGGTATCATTTCTACCAAATCGGCTTGAAACAAATCCATCAAACCTTTAATTATAGTTCGTCTTCGCGGAAATTTTTTCTTATCGGTGCGTGAAGTTCGTCAACGACTTCTCGTTTAATTGTTGACATGATCAACGGATATTATCAGAGCGTCTTTCCGGCGAGCACTAAAATCTTTTTAAATTCTTCGAACAAATTTATACTAATATTCATTCCAACCGTCATTCCTCAAATGTAGAAATAACGGGAACTTTAAGATAAAACGTTAGTTTTGGTAGTTCCGAACTTGGATTTTCGATTTGCACATAAATTTCGTCCGTCATTTTCAAATTTTTTCCGACGATCGTTTTGTCATCGTACCTTCTATTATTTATATATATGTATACTTTGTAATCCCATCCAACTTGTAGATCGCCAACGGGTGGAGTTATTTCTAAAAACGTAATTATAGCGGATTGCATCATAAAAGTGTAACGATTTCGACCGCCTTTTAAAATCATAAATCCGTCAGTTAATCGTCTTTCTGTGCTTAAATACAGTATAGTTTCAGAGTATAAAGTGCTTGGTTTTTGTGGCTGTTTTAGTTGTACGATGTCTTCAAGGTTTTCTTGAACTTCCTGTTTAAGATTTTGAAAATCTTTTTTAACATTGTAACATGTTCGTTTATAGTTTGTTGTATATCATCTTCCCGTTTTCGAATATGTACGTCAACATATTTTTCTATGACATCTTTATTTAAACGTTTTAAAATAAAGTTACTGTGAACGTCGTTCCCAAATTTATCTATAATCATTTTTCCGTGTACGTAATTAGAAAATTTATTTAGAGGCATGCCGACTACGACAGCAACTAAATCAAATTGAGCAAAAATTCTTTGAAACAAAGTATTTATAATATAAAAACGAGTTTAATAGTAAAAGATAACTTATTTAACAATTCCGGCTTCACGCAATTCCTCCAAAATGGCAATGATTTCATTATCGTGACCCGTATGACCGGCGGCTTTAGAAGCAACTAATAGTTGAAGTCTTTCTACCAATTCGTTGGGATCGTCCCAATATCGATAATCCGTGGCGGCGACGTTAGATAAAACTTGTTTAAACGTTGATTTTTCTTGTGGTCGTAGTAGTGATTCTAATCCGCCACCGCTTTTCCAACGTCTTGCCCACCATACGTTAGGTTTCTTTCCGTTCAAGATGGGTTTAATAATGTTAACGTATTTATATCCTTTGCTGGCGGATATCTGCTTAAGAGGATCGTAATTAACTTTATAAGAATTGGTACGTCGCAAAATGTCTCGATATTGACGTGCGTCATTAATAGTAAATTGTCCCGGTTCTTTTTAAACAATAATTCGTACAATCCGGTCGTGCCCTTGTATTTTAAACCGTCGATGACTATATTTCGTCCGTCTATGCTAAATTCACTGTTTCCTATAAACAAATTTCCGTCATCTTCGCGAACTCCGTATTTAGTGTCAAAATTATTATCTATGTCGGCTTTCAATTCCGTCAAATAAGTTCTAGGCAAAACGTGAAACTGATTTAAGACCGATTGAACTGCGGGACTGGCTAATTCCTCTTCTATTTCTTGTCGAAACAACCTTATTTGATTTTTGCACCCTCGTATGCCATAGATATGTTGGAATCGGTGGTATCGTGTAATTCTTCGTTAGCTTCGTAAGCGGTAGGTGTATTTGTTGTTTTTCTTCCATATTATCTATCGTAGGATCGTAAAGAAACACTTCTTCGTCCGCTTTTTGTACGACCTAGGTTTCGGAGTAGACGTTAATATTTGAGAAGACATTGCGAACGAACGAGGAGATTTTACAATTTTTTCGGGAACGAACGTTTCTTTTTCTTTATTTGGGAACTTCGAATATGAGGATAAAATGAAGTCGAACGTCTTTTTTTATACGAAAAGATGAATCTGCAGGAAAAGTGTAATAATCGTCGGTTTGTATTTCGTCGTCGTCGTCGTCTTTTACTTTTATATCTATAGGTTCTACTTTAACGTCGGTCGAAGGTACGACAACATCCAGTTTTGTCGCTATTTGTTTAAGTGGTTCGGTAATAGGAGCGTATGCAGCGTCAAAATGTAATTTGCTTTTTCGATGTCTCCTTTAATGTCCGAATTTTTGTCGCAAAGCTTCGCGAGCGTTTATCAAGTCTTCGGCGAGTTTTTTATTCATGTTTACACGCGACCAATAACTACGTACTTGTTGTATCGAAAGCGCGAAAGATACTGAACAATGAATTATTGCCGACGTAAATTTAAAAATTTTTAATAACGTATAAACGTATCTAAACCTTTTCTATATCGACCGTCGTTTTTCGAACAATCGAGATCTATCACCACCATGTCATAAGGAGCCTTCCAACAAAGGTTACAAAGCTTTTTAAACTCGTCAAACGTCATGTCGTTTGCGATGTGATCGTCGTAAATGTGTTTTAAATTTGTTAAATCTTGCTTAAACAAAATTAAGAAGTTGCAATTGTCGCGTACTAATTGCTTAGGTACAGCACTATAACTTTGACACAAATAAAAACAATCAATGTTTTTATGTCTACCGTAAGAAAAATACTCCTTCATCACGTTGTGACCTGTGCAACATATGTCGTCGAACACGACAACAGAATATTCCGAAATGTTCGAAGGCGGTGTAAACGCCTCGATGTTGCAGCTTTCGGAATAATTGCACTCATCTACGGTTTCAATTAAACGTCTAAGAAAATCGTATTTCGTTTGATACAAAGAATTTGAACAAACATACAGATTTAAAAACGCAATCCGTTGGGCGATAGCAAAAGAGATAGCATAACGTTTGTTTTTCCACAACCGGAAGGTCCAATAATTAATGCTCTTTTACATACACCCCAAATAGCGCACTATGCCGAGTAAACTTATTCTCGGCGCTTTCAACAAAGTTTTTAATCGGTAACGATAACGGTTGACATACAAATTTCATTTTCTTCCAATCGTAAAATGTAGGTACGTTTAAATTTTATATTTTTCTTCTACACCACGTCAAATGGCACAAAAATTTTATATATTAGTAGAAAGAGTAATAGGTCCGTAAAAGTCGTATGCGCTCGAAATACATTTATTTAAACATAGTCAAAAATATCTACAATATAGCATACATGTAAATATGAAAAAATATCTACAATATAATAGTCTACCCAACGTAGACAAAACGGTGTGGTAGTTTTGATTGTCGATCGTCGTAATTTATAGCTATCGGTACAATGTATGACGTAAAGAGGTAAATTTGACAAATATCGGCGTTGACGAGACGGTGTGGCAGCTTTAATCATAGAAGTAGCTATTGGTGATTATCAAAATTTATAATATTATTTTGATTGTCGCCAACAGCGTTTCCAACAACCAAATTTGACAAAGAAGATGACGTTGGACAAGATTTCAAAAAGTTTTTAAACGTCTTATCGGCGTTGACGAGACGGTGTGGCAGCTTTGATCATAGATGTCGCTATCGGCGATTATCAAAACTTATAATATTATTTTGATTGTCGCCAACAGCGTTTCCAACAACCAAATTTGACAAAGAAGATGACGTTGGACAAGATTTCAAAAACTTTTTAAACGTCTTATCGGCGTTGACGAGACGGTGTGGCAGCTTTGATCATAGAAATCGCCATTGGCGACTACCAAAATTTATAATATTATTTTGATTGTCGCCAACAGCGTTTCCAACAACCAAATTTGACAAAGAAGATGACGTTGGATAAGATTTCAAAAACTTTTTAAACGTCTTATCGGCGTTGACGAGACGGTGTGGCAGCTTTGATCATAGAAATCGCCATAGGCGACTATCAAAATTTATAATATTATTTTGATTGTCGCCAACAGCGTTTCCAACAACCAAATTTGACAAAGAAGGCAAAAACTTATAATACTAGACGGTGTGGCAGCTTTGATCATTGAAAATGATGTTAGCGATCTCCAAAAATTGTATTACAATTTTGAACATCGTCAACATCGTTTCCAACAACCATGTTCGTTTCCAACAACCATGTTTGACGGAGAAGATGAAAGTATCGGGTATAATCTATAGGGTCGATACATCATCTACAATATAGCCTGTCTGTAGACAAGACGGTGTTGTAGTTTTGATCGTCGATCTGTAACCCCAACAAGGCAATAAAATTATTCTACAAAATCAACAACTTCATACCTTAACTTCATACACTGCAGCAATCTCAATGGTACGAGCTGTCGATGTCGATTGTCCGATCATCACCTTTGATGTAATCTATAATGAAATGAAGTTGATGATCTCTTAATTTCGTTCTATAACCATTAAACCGTAACATAATAATAACAGAAACGACAACACATAAAAGACCACCAACTTCATACCTCAACGATAGCCGCATCCTCCGAGTCATGCCGATTCTCATCATCCCCGTTATTTAACGCCGCCACTTATAACCCTAAGTAGCCGTTAAGAAAGATTTATTTGATTAATAATTTTTTCAATTTTGGTTAGTTGCTGACGAATGGCATTGCTTAAAGCATCAAACGTCACCACTAACGAAGCTAAATTATTAGTGTGGCGAAGACTGTTAGCCAATGACGTAATCTGCTTCAAACTGGTGCGCAAGATTGTCAATTGTTTATTAGTTGGCAATCAAAATGGTTAATTATTTCGTTAGTTTTATCAAGCAATTCCCGTTGAAAACCAGTTTGAATTGAAGTATTTAAAAAGTGTCAAAGCACCAAGTTGTAGGAGCGGAAGTAGAAGAAATAGAAGCCTGAACAGAAGTAGATGTCGATGGACCAAAAGCAGTAGCAGAAACGAGAGCAGAAGTAGATGCCGAAGGATGAAAACCAGTAGCCGAAGCACCAGGATTATTAGCGGCGGCAACGGAAACGGGAGTCGATGAGTAACCAGGCAACTCCAGCATTTGCGATACCTGCATCAAGTCTAAATTCCCAGACAGAGCTTCATCACCTCGAAATTTTTTACCTGCGAAAAACTTGTGTTAACTACACATTCAACGCGGTTTTTAATATAAATAACTTTTGATGTGACGTCTCAAAGACATTAATTGTCTCTTCTGGGCGCGATATTCCTGACGAGGTAATCGCATCTTGTACCGTCCATTACCTGTTGCCACCGATGATGTTGTGGAACAGGAAGGAGTACACGTCGTGATAGCGGCACACGTCGTAGGTGTTGCAAACGTACCGGTTATAGAGGCACACGTCGTAGGTGACGTACCGGGGATAGCGACACACGTCGTAGGTGTTGCAAACGTACCGGACAAATCGACATCTTTCAAAACGGACTCCGTTACCGGAGGTGCATCGACGGCACGGAATCGATTAGCTCGATCAGCAAAATCTTCGTCTTCGGCCGATTTGGACGGAGCCTCTTCGTTGTCTGGCGCAGCCAAACTCGCATCGAAATCGGCCAAATAAAAATATTCGATGTCTTGGGAGGTCTTCAAGCACAAAACACAAACACATTACACAAACAATAAGAAAAACGTCGTAAGCAAATGTATGTACATGTCAATGCACAAAATGAAATGCATGCATTAAAGGTTAATACTAAAATTAAAAATTGAATGTACTTACAATGTTTTTCTCCATGACACTTCACTTGTTGTTGTTGCTGTTAGAGGAGCTGGAACACAACTGATTTGTTCCCAAAAACTCGCGGTTATATACCCTAAATCGTGGAGGGAGGTGTGGTGGGAAACCGGAGTGGGTGAAGTGAAGGGGCGGAGTGGAGGGGCGGAGGGGCGGAGTGGGGCGTGTTGTGGTGGGGGTAACTTTTCAAAATTGTGGGTTTTATTTTCCTGGGGGGGACCAACCCCGTCCCCACTCCCATCCCTACTCTTCCTCTCTTCTTTATAGGCGTTCCATAGGCGGACCTGTAGGAGGGCCTTCTTCGTTACTATTCTATCCTTCTTCTCAATTTCAACTTCTTTCTTTTTCTTTTTCTTTTTCTTCTTTCTTTTTCTTTTTTCTTCTTTTTCTTTCTTCTCTTTTTCTTTTCTTCTTTCTTTCTTTCCCTTATTTCACTTACCAATTTTACATCTAACTTAACTTATTTTATGTTACATGTTTATGATTTCACTTAACTTATTTTAGGTTAAACAATTTCGATCTAACCTAACATATTTTACGTTAAGCACTCATTTTAAGTTTAACGAATCCGATCTAACCTAACACATTTTAGGTTAAACACCCATTTTAAGTTGAACGAATCCGATCTAACCTAACTTATTTTGAGGTTAAACGATTTCGATCTAACGTAACTTATTTTAGGTTAAACAATTTTGATTTAACCTAACCTTTTAGGTTATACGTTTTTGAACTATCCTAACTCATAGGTTACATGAGTTCGATCATACCTAACCTATTTTAAGTTATACCATTTCGATCTAACCTAACTTATTTTTGGTTACATCTCACTTACCTATTTTAGGTTCTAAGTTTTCGATCTAACCTAACTCATTTACATGTTTTCCATGTCACTTACCTATATTAGGTCAAACTATTTCGATCTAACCTAACTTAATTTAGGTAACACCGAGCGTACAACACATCAACATTTAATAATCGACCACAACATTTATTGTTATCGTTTAAACAATAAAAGACATTAATATTTCTTTAATTTATTTTATAAAGTTTTACATATTTACTGCGATTTCACAAAACAACAACAATCATATTGTATTAACTATCATTTGAATTACGACATACGCCACATATATCCTTAGAAACAGGTGGTCCGTCCCAATGATCTCTGCTGGTGGATAAGTTATAATGTTCCAAACAAGGCAGTTTATTTTGCAACCGTTTATTTTTGCGATAGGCGTGAGGCAGTTTCCACCATATTTCTTTCAAAGTTAGGGGTCTTACGTTTTTCAAACAATAATCTAAAGGTAAATATTGCAATTCGTCGTCTTTGACGTTCTTAAACGACAAATCGGTTTCATATCTATCGATAACTTTCCATACTCGATTTATAATGTGACGTAATATCCCACACCACTGTAAACACCGCAAAAAACTTTCCATAATGCAGTTAAACTGTATACACGTGCGTTTCTAAATACGGCTAACTTTGCACTGGTCTTATACTTGCAAAACAATTTTTATTTTTCTCCTACTTTAGTACCTACGAGTTTTTGTTACTGTCTTCGATATTAGTCGACTCTTCTTCATTAAAATTGATAAAGTCGGTTGTTGCGTTAGTTTGATTGTTATTTTCGTTGTTACTGCTAATAGTCGTCGACTCTTTGGTATTACATTCGTTCACCACTTGAGTTGTTGTGTTACTACTATAATCTGTAAAACCGTTTGTACTATAATCGGTAAAACCGTTTGTACTATAATCGGTAAAACCGTTTGCGTCGACATTTAGTTTCGAATCGTAATTAACAGTCAATTTTTCATACTCATCTTTTGCGAAACGAAATAGAACGCCGACGTTTGTCAATGCGCATACGCTTTTATCTTTCTTATGAAAAGTGCAATGGGGATAATCGCGTCGCACCCTACATACGTTTTCGTCCAATTCTGCAACCACGATAGGTGCTCTCAAAATATTACGAATAAACTTAGCTTTTTCTTTTCCTTTAACGTACACCACACTTACGGATCGGCAAATAGACGTAATGATAGTATCGAAATCTGTAGCGGGCACGTATCCCGTGTTCCAATCGATGCAGTGATAGTTAGACGTAACCCATTTAACCGTTGTACGATATTTTCCCGTTAGAGATCCGTAACTTAGACTAGGTTTAAAAACGAAATGACTCATCCGATGTAATGAATCCATCGTAGCTAATTCTTTAGGCATAAATTCGTTATTTCTCACTTTAAAACCTTGAATATCGACCACGATAAAATTGGCTGGTGTATGCACGTTACAATATAAAGAACTTGCCATTTTGTCGTCTACTACACGCACTATTATTACAACAGCTTTATAAGATGATGTTACTTACGTTTCGATCCACCGATCGACTGATACGATTAAGTTTAAGATTCTTTCTTTTATAGTTTAAATTTGACGCGAGTATCCCGAATTGAAATAAAATTATTATTTAGACCAATTGTTTTACGATTTTTGTCAACGGAGAATATTGAAACGCTTTGTCGTGTAATATTAAACAGTATGCCGTCGTACCTTCCGGAATTTCTTTTTCGTCATGTACTCGATCTTAATTTCGACACCGCTTTTATGTAAAACGTCGGTTTGATACGTACAATCGATTCCTATTAGTGGAGCGTGTCTTTTAAACTCCCCGGGCGTCAATATAGGTTCGGATGGTTGATAATAATATGCGGTTTGAAAACGTGTATACATATCGTACATTAATGCGTAACGATTACTATCGAAGTCGACGTTTAAATTATCATAAGGATACCTTTCTCCGTTCAAAAACACGGTGATATTAGTTACGTTCAAATTATCGAAAGTAGACATGTTGGATTTCATTTTTCCTTTTCGACCCGTTTGAAATCCGACGATAATAAACCTAGGTGTTTCCAATTCCGGAGCTGTTTTAACCGCCCAAGATTGTTTATTAGTTTTTGGAATCGATGGATATTCGTGTATTTCCCAACTTCTAAACGGCACGTTTATGTACGTATTTTTCTCCGATAATTTTGTTAAAGCCAATTGTTCTCTTAAACCGACTGTCACGTGAGGAATTCTCCAAATTATTTTGTTTATAGTTAATTTTAACTTTTCCTCTTTTGTTTCTTCTTTCGGTTGAACGATGACGTCGTTGTCGTCGTTATTACGAATTAATATCAATTCTTGTCTCATGTTCATTATAATTTTTTATAATCTTCGGCGAAACCCAATAGAGTTTTGAGAGGTACGCTGTATGAAAAATTTCCATTTTCGTCCGTGGTATTCAAATAATATTGTTGCGTTTCCCAACCGGCATTTTCGAGTTTAAATATTTCGTTTTTGTTTAAAGAAAAATATCCTTTCATACAAGAAGTTATACCGACGTTTCGAACTGCGTCTATCTGTACGCCGTTTAACAGATAGCGTATATCGCTGAACATAAAAGCTACCGGATTACTGGTTAAATAACACGTTTGGCTAGCATTTTTCGTAACCGTTCCGTCTTCTCCGATTTTTCTCAAACTACCTTCCACGTATAGATAACTTTCGGACGGCAAGGTGTAATTATCAATTTCGGGTATGGATATTCGAACTTCGTCATTGTTACCATAGCTGGTCGATCCGAACGGTTGATGAGAATGATATTCGTATGACACTATCGAATTGTCGATTTTAAGTTTGTCCGTCACGTTTAAAATATCCATTAAGCTATGACTGTATAACCTAATTGCGTTAAAAACTTTCGATTTGAAGATGTTAAACGTTTCGAATCTCTTCGTTTACTGATTTTGCGATGACGTTTGCTATGAAATTTATACTTGTTTGTAAAATCTCTTTTACCCTTAACGTTTTTGATTTTGTGTAATCTTGACATTTTTTATGGTACAATATTACCATGATGATGACGATGTTAATGGTGACGATGCTAATGACAATAATGATAATTATTCCGATGACTTCAATCTATCGATCTCAAATGAAGTCTGACCGTTACTTCTTCGCCTCTTACGTCGACTGGATTTCTATTTTGATCTAACAAACGTATCGTCAAATTACTGATAACTTTTGTAAACATGGGTAAATAAATCGGTTGTTGTGGCGATTCGATTATCTTAAATCCGGCTGGAACGTTTGGAAAAAATGATATAATACGTGTACGGGTTCTCCGTTATAATAAGATCCGTTGATTAAGTTACAATATATTTGTAATGCGTTAATACGATTTATATTTACGATTTTATCCGAATGATGAACCTCGTAAGGTTGCAACGTACGTCTGTTGAAACCCAATAAAGAACCTATGCTATTATCTAAATCAAAATCTACGGTACAATTACTTAATATTGACACCTTTTGCGTATTATTATTTCCTTCGATTTTAATTGTACCGAATTTATTTGTTTGCTCGTTGAGTTTGTTTTCAATATATTTACATAAATCTTCTATGTCGTAGGAACCGGTTTCCACTTCGATTATTCCACTTTTAAATTCAATTAAATCATTTGCATTTTCTAATTTTAACTCGTCTTTCGAAACAGACAACTGCGTCACTTTGTTTATTGCCCATAGGTACGAAAACAAGTTATTACTTTTATCGACGTTCGGTATCGAATTAAAAGTTTCGAAATTTAGTAAAGCTAATTCGTAATTGCGATATTCCTCCAGATATAAAGGCGGATTAAAATCGCACGTTAGTTCTGTTTCGTTTCCGGATAAGGTAAACGTATTTGATATTGGTTGTTTTGATTTCTCCATCGAATTGCAGTTACACACTGAAGATTTTCGTTCGGATCTCCGCCTATTTTTATTATTATTTAATAAAAATTGTAAACACAACTGCCCACAATTTACGTCTTTAAATTTTTGATATCTTTCATAATTGTAATTGATTTTAACGTTCGTTTCTCTAGATCGAAAATATCGTACGATTTCTATGGGTGGTGTTAAATCTCCAAAACTATCGAAATATGTTATATTGTCCTCTTGTTTTTATATGCTACCCAATGTGTGCCCGGTCCGTCGGCGTTATCTAAATTAATAATTCCGCACTCGTTTTTGTTAATTTTACTTGAAGATCGTTTCGCATAAATACTCCTCGAAACTTTAAAATTCCGTATTTACGCGCATATTTTTCTAAAAAACACGTTCGTTAACGCTCGACGAGGCAGTTTATTTAGTTTTTGAATATCCGTCTTTATATAATCCGCATCCGTTTTTATATGGTTTTAGGTAAAATCCGCTTCCTACTGTTTGCGCCTCCATTGCACGATTATGACGTTTATCTTCTTCCAATTTTTCTTTAGCGTTTTTTGCGTCGTTTACGGATTTTGCGATTGCGGCAGCCCCACCTCCCAATGAACCTAATGCACCCAAAGCAGCAAACAAAGGTATCAATGGTAAAAATCCGCCTTTTTGGTAAACGTATTACACGAGAACGTGGCGCTTTGATACTCAAACGATGTTTCTTCAACGTACCGTAAGCCGCTTTAACGTTTCGCAACAAATCTTTAGTGCCGGAACGTGAAACGGCTGTTCGAGCTATTCTAACGGCTTTGGCAAAAGTTAATGAACCACCCCGACGTTTCGACGCTTTCTTCGTGCGTCTCATCTTAACACGGCGTTTACGTAGACCCATACCTGTACTGGTTTTTATTTTCATGAGTGTAGCTACTGTTGCGGCGGCGGCTTTTTGGCCTAAACTAGTCTCTTCACTACGTAACAATTCTTTTGCGGACTCGTACAATACTTTGTCCGCTTCGTGACGCTTACTTAAATCTTTGTGCAGATTATAGGCGATGTCGTGTCTTTTACAAGCTTCGTCTAATTTATTAACACCGGCGTCCCCGCGATCTAACCTTTTTGTAATTTCGTTCCGGGACCGCAATAATTATAACCAGGTATGTGCAATTCTATTGGTAACTTATCGATTAACTTGTTTATTATTCCACGCCCGATAATCTGCTTCCTACTGCAGTTTTGCTTTAACGATCGTCGTTTTTAATACAGTCTTTCATGCGTGACTATAATCTTTTATACGCGTGTTCGTCACTATCACTCTCTACGAAATGAAAAGATGATACTAATTTAACGACATTTATATACCTATTTATAAACTAAAATACAAGTTAAATATTACAAATTAAAAATAAACTATTTACATCATAAGCGACTATTTACAATTTACAAATTATCTTCTAGATCACAACGCTACTCTTCGACGTCTTCACGCCGATCATCCTCTAACACTCCATCCTCCGACTGCTCCTCGAACAAGTCGATATCTTGGTCCGTTTCCCAGGAAACGTCAGATATGTTATCTAAGAGGTTTCCTAGGTAAACGGTATCGACGTCGAAGATATCGTCGGAGTCTTCTTCCAGCCGTCTTCGCAACTCATCTAACTCCGGCACTCTCTCGTCGCGTACGTATACGCCTTGTATCGTGAAAGTGCCGTCGTCGTATTGAAAGCGTTGCCCGGTGAAACCGTCTACCAAATGAGCTTCAAACATCAATGTTAGAGGATGAAAGGGGCCCAGATAAAATTCGTATGTTAAATCGCCAATACGTAGGTTGCCCATCTCCAAACGTCGAAGTGCCATCTCGTCAGGTATTAATAGAATGCGGTTGAACACGTAATAAAAACTTGCTTCCATTTTTTATTTTGAACTCCTCCGACTGATGATTTAAAACTATTACTTCACTCTTATATACTCAACTATTACCCTCACTACTATTATTACTCCCACTACCCACCGTTCGAATTAATTATAATGTTTACATTTACATTTACACTCTAACGAATTCGCGCAAATCCATATCTAACAATATCTTATCCATAGCAAACATTATTAATTCTTTGGTAATACAAGTGTATTCCGATAATCCAGTTTTATCTAAAATTGACAACATATTTTGCTTAACTTCTCCGTTCATAGTTGCTACCGCTTCGATTGCACTATTATAGAAACGTACGTAATCTAATTTTGTTAATAAATCTATACGATTTGTTACTAAATCTCCCAATTTCCATAGTTGGTGGACTGAATCGTACGCTAAATAAATAGATTCTTCACCTCTCTGCATCCTCAAAACTTTCCGAACTTTATCCATCCATTCGGTAGTTATTTTGATACCGCAAACTTCGAGATAGGATGGAGTACTGCCGTTTTCCGCAAAGCTATTTGTTATAACGGCTTTATAACAAATCAGCGTTTTCCATTCGTTTTCTGTTAAAGTAAGACTTTGTCCCTTACCCATAAATTTAACGACGGGTTCGAATTGCAGTTCTCCGCTCAATCCCACTTTGATCCATTTGCTATGACTTTTGTTTAACGGATACATACATTCCGCATACAACCGAGCGTTACACCCTTTCATATTGTTTTCAATTTTATTAAACGATGGTGTGGGTGTGTTTTTGTCAAAACATTATCACTTACACTATTTATCCCACAACCTTGCGCCGTATACGGTATTTGGTCGTTATTTCCTAACATATTGTCCCATTCGACAGAAGGCAGCAAATTAATGGTGTCTTGAACGGCATCTTCCATTTCTTTTAACATTGTAATAGGGTTATTTATATTTAAACTTGATGAAGGATTATTTAAATTTAAACATGTCGCTTCTGTCATCGAACTTTTAGGTACCATTTCGATTTTAGTTTTCTTCGGCATTAATTTTTCACCTTTTCCGCTCATACTTCGCTTCGAAGATGATTTATATTGACCTTGAACTCTGCTTGTCACTATATATACAAAGTTACTATAAACATACGTTCTCACAAATAAACCTTACTTACTCGTTAAACTTTGACGATTCCACACCAATTTCAAGTTTTTCGCACAACAAACACAATTATAATAACACGTGCTGTAGAGTTCGTTACCTTTTATACCCAATTTAATAATAATTATTGTCTCGTTTATACTGACGTTTAACAGACGACTAAACCAGAATCAATACTGAATTCCTACTTCAAACCCATCCTCTTATACAATACAACGACAACCTTGAGACGGTATTTAAGGGTCAAAATTCTTGCAACTAAACTAAACTGGTTTAAAATGTATACGATGTCTATAGAATGCAGTACAGGTAAATGATACAGGTCAGTATGATGCATACGTTACGACTGTTAAGACCACCAAGGATAACACGTATAATGCATATACAATTGCCTCCTGCAACGCGTACGAAAGAACCTCTGCCGACAATTGCTTTGAGGAACTGTCAACCATTTGCCGGTTGAAGAACCTCCGCCTACAATTGCCTTGAGGAACGCTTACCCATCTGCCGGTGACAGAACCTCCGCCCACAATTGCTTTGAGGAACTGTCACCCATTTGCCGGTTAAAGAACCTCCTCCTTGACAAAGGAGGAGGTTCTTT
>JALBCR010002992.1:0-74758 GCA_030710515.1 Abscondita cerata
GACCTTCACTACCGTAGTTTATATACTATTTTCACTACTAACTACTAAACTTAATTTGGAAGTATTTTAATTTTTTGAATTTTTGTAAAACTATGAAAATATAGTAGTCTTGATTTGAATAGAAATCACTATTCATTTGTTTATATCAGACATTTTGAAAAAGTGTAATTTCAAATTTGCAATTACTATTTTCATTTACAAATATTTTTATCATGTCTGAGGGTGATGGGAAAGTGAAGGCCCTACTCCTCCAGAATTGCATGAAGCTGCAAAACGAAGTATACAATAAATTGCTTCCAAAAAATCAAAACATTTATATTTAAAAGTATAAAAGGATTTCAAGGATTGGTGTCACACAAAAATGTTACTACAGTAACAGAAAACGTGCTGTTGGTATATTTTTCAGGAGCACGCAAATGTAAAAAAGGCATCTACTTTATGGTCAACATTTTCAATGTTAAAATCTACCCTGCAATTCGAGAGAAATATTGATTGCGGAAAGTATCCAAAACTTATATCTTTTAAAAAAACCAAAACAGATCATACAAAGCAAAGAAGGCACCTGTTTTTCAGAGAACAAATTATAAAATTCTTGACTGAAGCAGCCTGATGACTTTTTTCTTTCTACAAGGTAAATGTAGTAAATTTTTGTTAAGAATTTACAGAATAATCTAGTTTCTATAGGCAATTCTGGTCGTTGGAATAGCAGGGGCTTGTAGAACAGATGAACTTGTGAAAATGATGTTCAGAATGTTGATGTACATTAAAATGATCTTGTCGTAGTAACCATTCCAAATAGTAAAAATGACACTAGCCGGAACTTTGTCATAACTGATCCACTGTGGCTTAAAGTAGTATTAAAATATGCAGGCACTCGACCAACTTCAGATATGCAAAAGATTTTTATAAGTTTTCATGGTGGTAAACCAACCAAGCAAAATATAGGTCATAATACTATCAGTAATGTGCCAAAAGTAGTTGCCAAATATCTAAAATTAGAAGATGCAGATTGTTATTCTGGTCATTCCTTAAGACGTACCTCTGCGACCATGTTAGTAGAAAGCGGTGGCGATATCTTATCGTTGAAACGCCTAGGAGGCTGGAAAAACTCTACGGTAGCAGAGGGATATGTTGAACAATCTCTTACTGACAAGAAACGGATTGCGTCAATGCTACAAAGAACCTTCGTTTCGGGTCCTATTCAGTCTTCTTCGTTACATTAGTGCCACTACGTCTAATTCCCCATCAACATCAACAGCAGTTGAAAGTGTCGTTGAGAGTGCAACACTGCACCTTCAATGCAAAATGTAGCTAATACTTCTTCAATCACTAGTTCTTCGGGAATTAATGTGACCTATAATAATTGTTCGATAAACTATTATTAATAAATCGAGAATAATGCCATTGTTTCCTAACTTACCAATGTCTTTGAACTTTTCTAACGTTATTTGTATTCATAAATTAAAAATTGTTTAATTGTTTGAATGTTTGTGTAGCTTGAAGTTGTGAGGTTATGTTTATCAACTAACTGAGAACGCAGAGTCGGCTTTGGACTACCAAATTTGTTTATTATTCAGTTTTCTTAATGAGTATATTAAATAACAAGTTTTATAAAGGGATGAATTGGCGCACGTCCCAGGTGTAGAAAACGAGGCGAAGGCGAGTTTTCTATAGGACAAGTGCGCCAATGCCTATAAAACGAGTTGTTTATGCTATTTTTCTAATTTGCGCACCTTTTTTCCTATTTTAATAGAAAAAAATTTTTTTAGATCTAGGGAATTTTGTGTTTTGGTAATGCTCCCCGCCAACTTTATTTTAAAATTTAATTTAAATTTTGTGTTTGTCATTTCAAACAAAAATTATTATAAATTATTGTTACTTACTGTTAATAATGAGTGAAGAGATTTTTGTTTGCACTCCCCCGAAATTCGGCAAATTGCTGAAGCAACCACCCAAAATTTGTTACCCGACAAGTCGGAAGCGACATACAAAAACAATTCGCAAAGTTTGAAGATTGGCGAAAGGAAAATAAAATTCAAACCATCTCAGAAAATGTTCTCTTGGCATACTTCGAGTCCCAGCGGCAAAAATATAAACCATCTACCCTGTGGACTATTTACTCAATGTTGCGGTCGTGTTTATCAATTAATATGAGCATTGACATTTCAAACTATGCAAAATTGCAAGCTCTCCTGAAAAGGACGTCCCAAGGCTATGTACCAAAGAAATCTAAGATCCTGGAAGAGTATGACATAAATAAATTTATTTGTGACGCAGAAAATCAGAAATACCTTGCAATGAAAGTATGTGGTATAATTCTTCCAGATATATCCATAAATCCCATAATATTTTTAGGTGATCTTAATTATTGGCTACAATGGGGCTTTAAGACGCGAGGAACTCGCCAACATGAGTGTGGATGACATTGAATTTAAGTCCGAATTGGTGACAATTTCAGTGCCTAAAACAAAAACAATAAGCCCCGATTGTTTGCAATCACAGAGGAACATGGATTGCACTGATAAAAGAATATTATCAATTAAGACCACAAAAAGTGACTCACCGGCGGTTTTTCTGACCTATAGAAGTGGCAAATGCATAAATAGTCCTATTGGCATTAATAGGATGGGGCTATTTGCAAAGAAATTGCCAGTTTCCTTCGGTTACCCAATCCAGAGCTTTATACTGGACACTGTTTCAGGCGATCTAGTGTGACTCATTTGGCTAACCGTGGAGGTGATTTGCTGACTATTAAGAGGCACGGAGGTTGGAAGTCGAGTGCTGTAGCAGAAAGTTACGTCGATGCATCCCTAAAGAACAAAATTGATGTATCACAAATGCTTCGACCACAATATACTGACGTTTCCTTACCTGGACCTTCCAGGGAGGAAAATCCATCTCTGCAGTTTAATTATGGAAGTAATGAAACTGTTACGGTCCACAATAATAGCAATGTTCCAAGCATAAATGTCCAAGCACACGATACAGCAAATGTGACCATCAATGTTTACAACACATGTCCATGTAGCAAAAATAATTAAATTTTCGCTTCTTTATAATAAATTATAACCGTTTGTTCGTATGTACACTATTGCGTTATTTTTTGTCACAAAATAATGAAATGCGTATGCAGCTCGATGTAAACTAGGTAACTAAGGAACTTCTACTATTTAAAATTTAGGGAATTTGAGACTCAAGCTCTCTGCAACACTCATAACACTTGAGTAGTTGGGGTCGTACGTTGAAAACACCTTGTAATATCTAATACCATTCATTATAAAGGTAATACCTTATGAGTAGATTAAGAAATTGTAATAAATCCACAAATATTTACTATAATTTTATTTCAAATAATTCATAAGTTCACAAGTACCTACCTACCTATTCAATAACAAAAGTAAAAAAATACTGTATTATCATTTTCAATTATAAATAATGTAGGTGGTCACATGGGGATTACCAATTTCTTGAAATTTGTGAACTTGGATGCGTCATATTGCCGTTTTGAGGCACCTACAATATTTGGTATTGTCACCATTTCGTCCTTTTAAATAACAGAACTTGTCTTTCGAGTACTAGAAAATGAAATAAAAACAATGATTAATTCGACTGTACCTAAGTGTATGTCTTATTTATAGTATGTAACATAAAATTACAATTACTTACGTAAAATTACAATTACTTCCGTGCAATTACAATTACTTATTTACTTAAAATAATTTACCCGATGTTGACTTGTCAGATGACAACTTCATCATCTAGAACTAGCACTACCAACCATACAAATGAAAATTATCCTAAATCTATTAAAGTACAGTGTACTCTTATAGATAGCTATAAACGACTCGGACTGAGAAACATTAATAAACGTATTATAGACGAAAATTAGAAAAAAAGTATTTTTATTGACTGGTAGCTTTAAAAGTTCAACTTCACAACCTGCATTGGGTTGTTAATATGACTGTGTTTGATAGCTAGTAGTGAAAAATATTTATTACATTATAGTAATATACAAATTCATAAGTATTTTCACATAACATATAAACACTACACACTACAAAATAAAATATAAAATTATGATTTAAATTCATATTTTCTCTCCAATCAAATTAATCCTGTAAGTAAAATGTATTAATCTTTTTATTATAAAAACCACACCAAGCTATCTAAATTTTGAAATAAATAAGACTGAGTCGAATTAAATCTGATATGAACATAAATTTTGCATATAAGATACAAAAAATAGAAACCAAGTCATTATTCTATTAAACTTTATACAGACAAACCTATAAAAGAGAGTACAGTAATAGCAATTACAAAATAATTCCATTTTTTAAGAACAGTATACTTATTATTGGTTGTGTTGTTGTGATATTTGCTGGTTTTTTTCTTACATGCGCTTTTGGCGTTAATAAAAACAGGGAAGCCGATTTTTTTATTTCCTTGCCGGTAGTGTTGCTTTTGTTGTCACTAAAAAGTGTGTATAATAAATAAATAACATATTTGAGTTTTTACGTAAAATTTAATTTTGAAGTATGTTTTGATTGTAGTTTCTAGGGTCTGTCTAATTTTCGTTTATTAAAAAAAAATTCAATTTATTTAGTAAAAGCTAACAATACAATACAATACAAATACATTTATTTCAATGATTGCGATACATACTGTTACCTACATCAAGTATACAATGCATAACAAAATTGAACATAGTCAAAGAGTACAATAATAAAAACAGTCAAAATTAAATTAAATTAAAATGACATAAATTCAGCCAAGCTATATGGTTCAATTTCAATTAAGTACTCCGTTAACTTTTTTTTGAAAAAAATTTTTTTGTTATCAGCAATTTTAAATTTTTAGGTAATTTATTAAAAAATGTTAAAGCACTGTAGCTAGCACTATTTTCTAACAATGTCAGTCTATGCACTGGAAAGATATAATCGGTTGATCTCGTATTGTACGTATGGTTTGTTTTATATTTATCAAATTTATGCAAGTTTGCACTTATAAAAAAGTAAACATTTTCTAATGTATACTGCACTAACTGTAAGTAGTTTGTTTCTTTTGAAAACCCCTCTACAAGATTCTATCCAAACGAACGAAGCCCCAAACCAAAAAAAAAAGAGAAACAATTATTAAAATATCAATATTCAAATATTTCTTCATAAATCTAATGCTATACCTTGTTTAATTCCTTACTAAGCAAATGAATGTGCATAGAAAACCCCATTTTTTTTTTTTTTTTTAACCCAGAAAGGTAATACAGTGTGATAACTAAAAATTCCCCACATCTACTGTCACTTTTAGGGCTCTTGACTTGAGATTGTTTAGTTTTAAACATAATTAACTTTGTTTTCTCGGTATTTATAATTTATTTATTTTTTTGCATCCAATCTTGTAGTTTGTTGACTACCAAATTTACTTGTGGTAGGAGGTTTTTTAGACTATCTGCTTTTATTAGTATGCTAGTATCATTTGCATAATTAACCAACGTAGTTTGAGTACCATAAATGATTTTGTAGACGTCATTAAAATATATTATAAATAGAACCGGCCCTAAAATTCTTACCTTGTGGGATACCGATTTTTGCGAGGCAAAGTTAGACCTAGTGTTTAAACCATTTTTATGAACTTGTACACACTGTATTCTTTCAGTTAAATATGATTTAATCCATAGTAGGGAAATCTCTCTTATTCCGTAGAGTTGTAGTTTTCAATTAAAATTTGATGATCAATGCAATCATAGGCTTTGGATAAGTCCACGAAAAGATCAATTAAGATCATTTTATTTTCTATTGCATTTACAATATCCGATGTATACTCAAAAATCGCAGTGTTTATTGATTTTCCCTTTAAGAATCCATGTTGATTTGCATTAAACAAACAATAGTAGTCAAAAAATTTAACCATTTGTTGAGACATAGCTTACTCAAAAATTTTTGAAAATGAAGTTAATTTGATTGGACGATAGTTATCGGCACAGTTTGAGTCATTCTTTTTATGTATAGGTTTTATGATAGCGTACTTTATATAATCTGGGAAAATGCCATATTTAAATGAATTATTAATTATGTGGTAAAGTGGTTAGCAAACCGTCGTTATTATAGCTTTAAGTAGAGTGGTCGAGATTTCATCGATCCCCGCGGTATTTTTTGATTTCAAATTGTTTACAATATTCAAATTTCCTTTATAGAAATAGGTTCCAGGAACATTGATTTTGTATTTGCTTTAATTTGTGTTGAAAAACTTACATCCGGTGAACTTGTTTGGAGATTTGGTGCCACCGTAACAAAGTGATCATTAAGAGTATTTGCAATTTCAAAAGAGTTACCCTCCATTTCAATTTCAGCCTGATTTATATTTTTACCCTTAAGGTTATTTATGATATTCCATGTCATCTTTGCTTTGTTATCAGCTGATGCAATCAAATTTCCAAAATAAGCTTTCTTTTTATTAACTATTATGTTGTCATACTCTTTTTCTTATAATTGTAAGTTACTTTTAAATTACTATCAAATTTCATTAATATACCTAAAATATCTAACTCTGTTTTTATTTTTCGAATATCGTCATTGTTATATTTTGTTTTTTACTTTTGTTGTTACACTTTTTTAAAGGAAATGATTCTGAGTAAATTACTTTAAACGTATTCATAAAATCGACCACTGTCTATTAACATCACGGTCCGCACAAGAATACACATTTAACCAATCTTGTTGCATCAGTTTGTAATTGAAATCATATATTGTTCTTTCATTTACTAGCCTTTTTTGTTTGAAGTTTTGTCGTTTTACTTTTTTGATATCAATAGATATTTTTGACCAGTATGGTCTGATACATGATAATTGAAAACACATGGCTTATAATTTTCAAAGTTAGCAAATACGTTATCAATACAACTGCCTGACTCTCCCACAATTCTAGTATTTTTATTAATCGTAGGATAAAGATCGTATGAATTGAGCAACGTCAAAAAATCTGTACTGATTCGATTTCTTTTATTTAAATTAATATTAAAATCGCCTGCAATACAAATGTTACAAGCTTTATTAACGAGAGTGTCAAGCAGCTGCTCCAACATTCCCAAAAAAATGTAAATATTACTACTAGGAGATCTATATAAGGATACAAATACAAAAATATTTCTCTCAATAGTTAGTTCAGCTGCTGAGCATTCAAATGTCCTTTCCTAAGAGAATTCATTTATATCTTTTCTACTTTTAACTTTTTAAATATGATCTAAAATAAATAGCTGAACCTCCATATGCGCCTTCAGGTCTGCAATAACTTGAAATTAAGCTAAAATTATCTAATACATAAGTACACAATTGTTCATTAGATTTCCAATGTTCAGTGATACAAAATACATCACATTCCTGTTTTTGAAATAGGTAGTTTAATCTGTCTACACAGTTACCAATTGATTGGACATTTTGATGCACTAAGGTTACTTTACTATTGACTGATTTCGGGTAGGTCAAAAATCCGTTTTTTTTAAATATTTTCCTGTTTTTCATTTGTGGTAAAAACTTCTTGATTATTTTCATTTCTCTTAAAGTAGAATCTGTTTATAAAAAATACCTTTAGGCCATGCGTTTGAATTTATAACTAGTTTTTTAAGTGGAATTGGTACACCTATCTTAAAAGAAGTGTAATCAGCATTTTCATATCTTGGGGTCAATTGTTCAACTTCATAATCTTTTAAAAAGTTTAACACATCATTCTTGTTTACTTCTTTTGCCAATCGAGATACAAAATACCAATAACAGAACTTTTCTTTTGATTTGGTGTTTTGTTTACTTTTGTTATCATTTCTCTCACAATACCAATATTTTCTGTTTTACCAGCTTTAATTTTGTCAGCATAGAGGGTTCCCTCTGCTGGGATTTTTGTAGTTTCAGTTTCTTCAATTTTTGAAATTTCTTTCTTATCTACCTTGTTTATTTAACTTTTATTTATTGGTTTGTACGTTCACTAATATTTACTGTTTTTACGTCTTCTAGGTTAATAATTTTCTCGTTCATTAATTGAACTTTTTCATTAATTTCATGTAATAGTTTTTTCAGCAATTTGTTTTCCCGTTTTAATAAATCATTCTCATTTACGATACCTGTGTATACCGCACAATTCATAGTTACTACTTCTCGTTCGGAACATATCTATTCGTTGTTATCTTCTTTGAATGATGTAAAAATTATACTTGATTTGCACTTATTATGCTACCATGATTCACAAATTGAGCATTTAACACCATTTACAACTTTTTTGTTGCAAACTTTACATTTATTTAAATCTATTTCTTGACTAGTTACAGGACCAATTGTTTCATTGGCCGCCATTTCAGTTCTCAACAATTGTATCACGATCAGTAAAAAGTCCTTTTTTACGTTGTCGAAACTCTTTGTTACTGTAAACAAATGTGCTACTTCCTATAAAATAATAGAGATAAAAAAACGCCTAGTAAATCCTACATGCATTCTTTAAATTAGTTTACACTTAAAACTCATAATTTGACGAATTACTTAATACATAAAAATAAAAACAAAAACATACTTACTTATTACTGTTTGTCTGCTCCTCTACTTTTACTTGTTTAGTAGTTTGTCGTGCTCCTGCACTTTTACTTGATCTCATTCAATTTATTTTATACAAACAAAAACACCAGGGAATACAATAATGAAAATGTACCATACAAATAAATAAATAAGATACACAGTGGTTAAAACACAAACACAACTTAAAAACTTGGCCTATGCATGTAATTTCTTTATGGAACTAGAGGATTTGCACCAGCACCAATGCTTTTATTATTATATCTGTTTTGGTAAGAATACCAAAGAGTAATACGAGGATGTATTGATATCTAGATAGTTTAGACCAGTTCCTTGCATAAACAAAACGTGACGTTTTTTAATATTATATTTGAACCCAGGAGAAGTAAAATTCAGATAGTTTTGATCAACTTTTGCTGATTGTTTATTAAAATGAACCAGTCAAAGTAGTTACATAATAAAACATTAAACTACATAATATTCTAGGTACGTAAAACTTGACGTATTGATAGTAGGTTAGCACAAATCGAAAATATGTTTCTAAAATGATTCATAAAATTGTTTTTTAATTGTACTTTTCACGCACAAAGATTGTAGGGCTTTCTTTTTGACATCAGTTAAAGGCAATTTCTTCAAATATGCTGGAACTAGCTGCACATAATTGAAGTCTTCTTAAGATTTTGATTTCTTCACAATGACTTTTTTAAATTCGATGTTTGCGTAAGACGTTATAGATTTCTCTTGTGTAGTAACTGTTCATCAGCGAAAAACAGATTACTACACATGGAAAAATTAATGAATTTTGATTGATTAGCACTAATTAAATTAATTAAATTAATTCAGTTGTGGGGGGTGTTTTAATTGCTGTCACTAAGCGCTTGTCGTCACGTCTTGTAATTTCTCAATCTAACTCGGTTGAGCAAGTATTCATTACAATTCAAAACAATCAAACGCGTTTTCTTGTCGGAGGTGTGTATATTCCACCAATGAGTACTAATGATCAATGTCAAAATCACTGTTCAACGGTTGAACAAATATTAACGTCAAATTAACATTTTACTGATGTAATTAATGCCGGTGATTACAACCTTCCGGATACTTCCTGGTTAGACTCTCAAGAGCATTGCGTTCTATCAAACTTTCCCAATGCACGTATCATACAGGATTTTTTTTTATCACTAAATCTTCTGCAAAAAAAACTATATCTCTAATAGTGACGGTAAATTACTAAATCTTATCTTCTCATCATTTGATTTACTATATTTAGCCCGCTCCATAGATCCTTTACTGCCTGAGGAATCAAATGGTTATCACCCAGCTCTATCATTTTCAATTGGCCAAACCAGTAAAGTGAACATGTTAAAGAATTACTATTCATTTTATGATTTCAAGAGATGTGATGTCATAAACTTTAAAAGTTATCTTGCTCAAAGTGATTAGTCAAGTATCTCTAAATCTACTACGGTAAACAAAGCGTATACAAAGTTTGTAAATATTTTAGACAACAGAAATAAGATGTTTACACTAATAAGACTTATTAGAGAATCGAATTTTCCAAGATGGGTATCTTCTCGATTACGACAAGCTATCAATATGAAAAAGTATTACCATATTCTATACAAACAGTCCAAAAATCAAAATGATTACATTGAGTTCTCCAATATCCGTAGTCAATGCAATAGGTTATATCGATTTGATTACAATAACTATTTAAAATCCATTGAAAATTCTATTCCTCATAATATTAAAAGTTTCTGGAACTATGTGAATACAATACAAAAACATAACGATTACCTATCTGAAATGTCATACAATTTAAAAACAGCCTATGATGCTAAGGGTATAGCTGATCTTTTTGCTGACCATTTCTCAAGTGTTTTGACTCCTCTGCTAATAATGTCCCAAATTACGATTTTGATTCTTCTCTGAATATCAATTCATTTCAAGTTAGCCAAGATGTTGTACTGCAGAAACTTCTGTCTCTTGATCAAAGGAAAGGGTCGGGATCTGACCAAATATCTCTAATTATATTAGAACATTGTGCTTCCATCTTAACACCACATTTAACTAATCTCTTTAATTGGTCCTTTTCTTCTGGTATTTTTCCCGATGATTTAAAATTTAGTCTCATTACACCAATACATAAAAGTGGAGATAAGTCACTTATCTCAAACTATAGACCAATTACAATTCAATCTTGCATTGCTAAACTCTTTGAAAGTTGTGTTCGTGATGTATTAACACCTTTGTTTGGAAAACATAATCAGTAATGATCAACATGGCTTTATGAAATGTAGATCAACGGTCACAAACCTACTATCTTTTCAAGCTTCTCTGCTCGATTCCGTTCACGCAGGTTATCAAGTAGATGCAATATTTACCGATTTCAGTAAAGCTTTTGATAAAGTCAGTCACCATCATCTTATTGCTAAATTGAGAGCTTATGGATTAAATGGATCAATTCTAAATTGGTTTCATAGTTACCTCACCAATAGAAAACAGAGCGTAAAAATTAAATTTGCAGTCTCTAAATACATTCAAGTAAATTCAGGTGTTTCTCAAGGATCCCTCTTGGGTCCTTACTTGTTCTTAATATACATTAATAATTTGGATTTACCAAGTCCCATTCCAAAATTACTATTTTCTGATGACCTTAAATTTTTTGCCGTAATAAAAACACCCAGCGACTGTGACCTTATACAAAAAGGTATCAACTTTTTGGAAAATTGGTGCAACCTAAATTGTATGTCATTAAATATTAATAAATGTGTGCCATAAATCACAAAATCCCCATTTACATAATTACACTATATCAAATCAGGTTTTAACAAGAAAAAATACAATAAAAGATCTTGGTGTTATCATGTCCTCAAATTTAACTTTTACTTACCACATAGACACAGTTTGTAAAAAAACTTCCCAAGTAATTGGATTTGTCTACAGAATGACCAAAGAATTTAGAGATATTGCATCAATCCGTGTTATATACAATCAATTAATTCGTTCTCAGCTCGATTATTGTGAAATTGTCTGGTCACCACATTGTGTCGTTCATAGTGAAAGGTTAGAGAATCTTCAAAAAAGAATCATTGGATTAAAACTTGGTTATGATTATGATAATATCCCTTACGCGAACATATGTGAAGTTTTAAATATTGCACCTTTATTACATAGAAGAAATATATTCAGTCTTAAATTTCTCCATTGCCTCATTAATAACAATATAGACTCGCCGTACTTACTTTCCAGAATTTGTTTCAACATTCCTCGCATTAACCAGAAAACCTATAAGCTTTCTAAGGTACCTTATGCCCGTACAAATTATATGTATTATAGTCCTTTGTATAACGCAATGCTTCTTGCAAATACTTATAAACTGGACGTAGACTTCTTCTTATCTTCCAGTCCAAATTTTAATCTTATAAACAGAAATATTTAGAATAATCGGATATTGTTATGTTAATTTTATTACCTTAAGAATTGTTTAAGTTAGTTTTTCTTCAAGCGTGCTAAAATATGAATTTTACTATACCGCATTGAATATATAGAACGACTACATTATTTTACGGCGTACAATAATATTATTATTTTACGCTCAATTAGTAACTTAGTTTGCCGGTAGAGGTATTAGCACTTTTTAAGCAGAAACGCCATTTAAAATTTAAACTTTTAAAAATGTCGCAAATTGAAGGAACTCGACCTAAAATAAAACAAATCGCCGATGCCTTAGTTGAAAATTTGATCCCCAACAAATTGCGCAAAATATATGATTTTGCTTACAATAATTTTGAAATGGGCGCAAGAAAATAATATAATCAATTACACAGAAAATGTTATGTTAGCGTATTTTTCCCATTTGGCGGAAACTATGAAAAGTTCGTCATTATGGGCACAATATTCCATGCTAAAGTGCCAATTAAATATTACACATGACATAAAATTACGCAAAATTAATTTCCTTCATGAAGGTAATTTCAAATATAACTTTTTCAATCGCTAAAGTAGATACTATTTTCTTAGATCGTATTAATATTCGGAGTTAGTGGGGCATGTCGTTGCGACGAACTAGTCAATTTAAGAATACAGGATATCGAAGACCTGGAACGTATAATACTAGTAAAAATTCCTAATACTAAAACGAATAAGTCACGGACATTTACCATAGTTGGAGATTTTTATTTAAATTTTTGTAGACAATATATGACACTTCGACCTAATGACATCAACATAACAAGATTCTTTTTTAAAATACCAAAATGGTAGATGCCACCGTGTCGTTATGGGGATACATAAAATTTCAGGTATACCAAAACAAGTGGCAACTTTTTTAAAACTACCTAATCCAGAGGAATACACTGGTCATACACTGCGACGAATCTCAGCTACATTGTTAGTTGACAATGGTGGAGACATTACCACTCTAAAAAAGACACGGTGGATGGAAATCTAACAATGTAGCTGAGGGATACATCGAAGACTCCGTTTCAAACAAACGTGAAATTGCCAATAGAATATTAGGGTGCGATGAAGGTAACACATCTACCGTAACATCAGGTGATCTTAACAGGGCTAGTACTTTCACCGCAACATCGCGCATATCCCAGTCAAGTGAATATGAAATGCATCACGACTATAATGACGTCAATGTCAGTTCTAAAACAGCAAGTAGTGGATTAAATATTATTAACTCGACATTACAAAATTGTACCTTTAATATTACTATAAATAAGAAATAGGTATTTTTTCCACTATATAGTTACTACAAAAGAATGTTTGTTTTAAGTTTTCATCTGAAATAAGAGTTAATTATTATTATTGTTGTATTATTAAATAATTATAGCTTTCTTTCTTACTCTACAAATTAATACAAAAATTTTCCTTTTACAAACCGTGTTAATACACACAACAAAAATAATGTTGTTTGACAGTCATGTTTGACAGTTGTAAAGTTGAGTTAACGCTGTTGCCTATTCATTCTAAAACCACCTCAATTACTTCAAGAATTTGGTTTTTACGCTTGAAGAAAAATAGTATATGCTACGGGATAGAACGCATTCTTTTGTGTTTCGCATAAAAGTATATACCTTTTGCTCAACACAAAAAGAATGCGTTCTACTCCTAGTAGCATAATATACTATTATCTCTGCTGGTATTGTTATTTAATTTCCTTTTTAGTTGTGTAATACATAATGATAATCACTTATACTATGTAAATTAAACTGCATGTAAAGGGTAGCTTTTGCCCGTGTAAGCAAAATAAATAAATAAATAAATGACATTTTTGCTTTAATTTAAACTGAAATTTAAGAAAGTACTTGCATATGTAGGCAGAATAAAATAATACGTATATGTATAGCCTTCCTTCAGAAAAGAAGGCATTTAAAAACAACTGACCATATTTTAGACTGGCAACAAAAAAAAGTACAGTTGTCTAACAATATGCCACAAAAAAATATCGTGGACCTAAAAAAAATACAAAAACCTACCCAGCGTATGGACTATTAACCATTTGAACTTTCTTAGGGATTGTATACAACTTATTTTCAAAAATTAAATTAGAGAATATTACAATAAGGAACAAGCAATAACAATTAATTGTAACGTATACGTCAATACGAAAATTTCATAGCCTTAGTGGATCAATTAAATTTTTTTCTATAGTGAAATTCCTATGTTGCGTCTTGCCAAAGACGCACGCACGGTATGTGTAAATTTACTTACTTTTGTTCGTTCCTAAATCAATACACTCATTCATTTACTTTATCTACTTTTTGTTTATTTTATAAGTACTGCTGCCAAGTTAAGAATTTGTTAAACAATTACCTGCACTCACAGTTTCTTATGGCAAACAATTAAACCCTATTACAAATTTATAACTGTTGGTTTGATTAAAGGGAAGATGTTAGCTCACGTATATTGATAGAAAGACAAGATACACGTATAAAAACAGATTTCGGTTTACTTTACATTAATATAGTTTGCTGGCAAGAGTTCATTTAATTTACTTACGAAGCTTCGAATTAATTAAATATATGTTTTGTTAGGTTTATTACATGCTTCACGTTAAGTTTTTGACGATGCAATGTAATATAATCAAACGAAATTTATCGTTTTAGTAGATATGTACAATTTTTTAAGAAAAAGAAAAGCAATATTGAAATTTTTTTTCAAATTTCTTTATTTAAATGCAGATTTATTACCTAAAAGTTTTATAAAATTGTGTGTGGGTGAGATTGAAAAAGATTTAGACATTAAACTCAAACTTTTTTAAACATATTTTATTAAAAGCATGTAACAGAAAAAAATAGTTTTTTTATTGATACAATTTCACATTTTAATCTCATCCACATCTGTAATACACCGCAATAATCCATTAGTGACCATGATTACTAAATTCAACAAAACACAATCCTTGTTTCCAATACTAAGAAAACTTTCGAAATAATTTCATAATGTAAACACTCCCAATAAATTATAACCAAACAATGCAAGAGATATGTTATTAATATTTTATTTCAATGATATTACGTTAAAACAGAAAAAAATTTCGAAGGTAAATATTCCACCCAGGAGCCAAACCCAATAAATTTCTGTTTAATTTGGTACTAATTCATTTATTGAGCGAAGTAAAACAATGGAAAGAAAAACACATGCTGCCACTTAAAATAACACGAAAATTAATTTTATATCGATTTGTGATATTCAATTTTGACATTTATACATTTAACATGCAGACAATCTCGCAATTATTTATGTAAGACTTGATTAGAAAAATCGTTGGGCCCTTAAATTGCGTACCATTTATAACATTTACTTGATCAATATTGGTGAAGCTTACGCAACCTTTTAAGTTGATTTCCTTTTCTTTTCATCAATCACTTTTCATAGATTATTTTGCACTTTATGGTAATTTAGATGTTGTCGGACGAAAAATTCAAATTTAATTCTTTGAACTTTGGTATAAATTAAACATCAAATAAAATGTGTTTAAAAAATAACCTATAAAAATTTTCAAAAGCAAAACTTCAATGTTTCCGTAATAAAGTAAAAATTGAATACATTTTTTAGAAGTATACCTTTATAAAACTTCACCCAATCACAGACAGATTACACGATAATTTTAGTGAGACTCTAAATTATCGATAATTTAGCGTGTCGCTAAAATTATCGATGCCAAAAATTAAAAGTTTTAATATGTATTTTTTTTTTATTTTTTGTCAAGACTACATATTTTTGGTACGGTTTCCACTTGATTCGGTAAGTTCTCTAAAAAAAATATTGTAATGTTATTCCGCATCGCAGAGTCTAAATTTGGTGTTTAAATGTGATCCCACAATGCAAGTAAACCCTAATTCTTCTAAATATATTGAAATCGTTGGTTTTCGGAAAGATTCTTACAGCTGGTTAAGAAATTGAAGTAATTTGTCTATGTGACTTGATAAAATCATGTAGCTATAATTTTCTAGCAGCTCCAAAAGTCGAATCTAGCACCACACCCTAGATTTGATATTAAATAGTATGAGTTTTTAAGAAAATTAGGTAATTGTCAAGGTCATTGGTCATTAAACTAAATTTAAAAAAACAATGTGCGCATGTAAGACTAATAATGTGTATTACGTAAAATTAGTGTAGAAACTAAATTCAAGGCCCAAAACAGCCCGCAAAAGTCAAAAAAATGATTGATTTGAAAAAACGCTAAATTCATTGAAGGTTATGATTACGTAAAAATTTAAAATTGGTTATTTTATGGCTTGGTAAATGCAAGCAGAATGCGTAAAAATGAAGATTATTGGATTGTTTCCCCAGTTAATTAAAGTAAATGCAATTAAGTCCGGGTAATAAGTATCCGAATTACAGAAAACTAGCCGGATGCAAGGCGAAAGGTGCTTGTGCCACAAACATTTAACAAAAGTTGAGAGGTGAAAAGATGTCCTCAACGACCAGCAGCAGTAAAGATTTAATCGAAGTATATGGTAAATGACAAGGTAACCTAGAAAAGGACAAGCGACCAAACAAAAAAAAACAATTTAATTACGTTACCTACACTAATGACCGAGATTTTTTTAATATTGTACTAGTCTAGTTATTAGTCCATCTTTGCAAAATTATTTTGTCGCACGCAACATAACATTTATTGTACTACCGAGAAACATCGAGTCATACGAAAACACGTGTTTGCGGAATTTTAAGCGCGGTTGCACGATTAAAATTTAAAATAAATTTGATGTTTGTATGTGTAAATAAAAAAAAATTGTTGTTGTTTACGGTTTGGTTTCATTTGTTGTTAGAATCGTAAGATCTAGTCAATGTGTAATGCTAAAAGAAACTAATTATTATTATTCCTAAAAAAAATTTGCAGAGAATTATTATTTGAAAATTTTAAAAGTTAAACTGTCCGCATACAACGTTTACCCGGTGAAATTAAAACCCTGAGATTTTTAGTCAAGTTTAATTTGAATGGTAGTGAGTAAATTTGAATTGCAAAATTATAAAAAGTGTAATTTTCGTAATCTCACAAGTCAAAAACATCTCATATGTTTTGTGATCCTAGTGTATACCAGATGATTTTGAATAAATGCTTCACCTATGCCTTATCCAATAATAATTCCCCAAAAGCACTTAAAACATTTATTTAAAATTATCGGTAACATTACGGTCATTTAACATATTACTACTGACTAGTTTTCTAACAAAATTTAAACCAATCATATTGCTAGAATTTTTCAAAATTATCTAAGCCAGTTGAAATTATACGATAGTTTGGCACTAGTACCAATTTATCAATAATGTGCAAATAGCGATAATTTGTTTTTAAAGCGCTTTTTAAAAAAAAATATTTTTAATTTATTTCTTTGACACAATAGTTATTAAATACACTATTATTGAAAGTAACTACATGGATTTCTTTATTCTCGTTTAGTGAAAATTTATTTTTTTTACGAGTAAATGATTTTGGTTTTATGGAAGTGTTCGTTTTAAGTAAGTTGTACTGTAATTATAATTAGATTTTGTTCATGTTGATAAAGCACATAATATGTTTTTCATACTCACTTTTGCTGCAATAGTTGTTTTCTTTTCTCATTTGATATTTTTTAAATCGGACGTGCTGTCGTAAAATGCATTATCTTAGTTTTCTGACTTTTAAGCTTTAAAGAAATGTTTATCTCGACAGTTTTTATCCTAGGTTTTGTATATACATATTCCTAATGTCGTCGTTTTGGTTATGCTAAATTAATAAACTCTTTGTTTGTTCCAAGAAAAAACTTAAAAGTTATCGCTTTTATAAAGTAAATTGGATATTTGTTATGACTAACGATTACGAACCATAGTTAAAATTTTGAATTTGCAGATTGTTTATCTTTCTGAGAAACTATTAACGTATTATTTTTTTTGTGTAATTAGAAATTATAAGGAGAGAAGCGTACACCTCCTTGGGAATCGTGATATTTTTTAAGTTAGTCGAAATTCAGACTCGAGATTAGTCACATGTAGTAAATCATAATTTACGAAATAGGGGACAAACTTTAAAAGCTGATTCTACTTTGGAAAATATGAAAAAAAGTTTCTATAAACATGAGTAGGCAAAAGCCTTTTAAAGGAGCTACGGTCTATTGAATGTTGCTCCCAAGAAATGGTTTTTATTTAGTATTTCAGGAACCCTTCGAGATAAAGCGATGCGATTTTACGTACGATTTACTATTAGTTAGGGCTACTATTTTAGGGTATTGGTCAAAATTAATTTCAATTTCTTTACCCTTTGTCTTTTTTGACAATTTGACATCAAAATGTGAGTTATTTTCAAAAATTACATAAAAAACGTACTCTTCAAACACTGCAGGGTGAAGAGCTGAAATTAAGCAAGGAAACCTCCATACAATCAATACATCAATAATTATTAATGTGCTATGATGTCTGTAACCACTTTTGTTTTTACACAAACGTCATTTTTTGACTATTTAAATTTTGTTTTTGAATTAAATAAGTTTTGTTTTGCATGGAAGTTTTATTGCTTAATTACACATCTTTACCGTGCAGTGTTTCATTTAAAGCGGCATATTTTTCAAATGGTTAGTCTTACAACATTTTATGAAGAGCACCGTTTTTATATAGATTTAGATAATAAATTATACATGGGTGTCAAATTGTCAAAAAAGTCAAAGCCTAAAAAAACATAATGAATAAATTTACTTTCCCCACTGGTTTCGTACGCTTATGGTTAAAATTAATTTTGACCAATACTGTAAAATAGTAACCCTTACTAATAGTAAACATTTCTTTTCGTTTAATCGCCCTTCCCCACCATGTGTCGATTTTTACAAGAACTGACTTATAAATAAGACGTACAGTTAAATTTTGATGAACGTTTTATTCTTTTTTTAAAAATGTGACTAGATAGTTGGTTGCCTCACCCCCACGTCAAGCAAGCTAACATGCGCCCCTATGATAAAATTTGCATGCTAGGCGGTCTAAAGTATCTTCATTCTAGAGATCAACAATTTTGTCATGTTCTTTAACACTTGCACTAGATGAACTACGTTTTCTTTATTTATAATCATCTTGAAGTTGTCTGCGTTTAGTATCGCTGACATCGATAACTATCTTGTATTCAACATAATATTTTTTCTGCAATAGTTTTCCCACTGTGTTCCACAAACTTTTACTACTTCTTCTTCTTTATAATCTTTGCCATCTTGTTTTCTCATATTAAATACAAAATCTTTTATTTCCATAGCCAGTTTATCTACAGTCGTGTTTCATTTTAAATCATACTTTCTTCTCCTGCAAAAACGCTCAAATTGTTTTCATGCGAATAACCTAGATTTTTGCTTATCAAGAGAAGTAAGACTCTCAGTATTTTTATCAATTTCGGTGACAGAATAGCTTCCAAAATAATTACACATTTTAATAAATCGATAAAAATTTGGTTCGTTTACTCGTTACTGTGATTTAAGTGTAAAATGTAATTGTGTCAAATAAATAAAATATTTTCATTTGCATTTATCTAAATATTTGTAGAAAGCACAGTGGTTTATTAAAGAAGATAGTCTTTTAGATATCCCTCAAGCAAGCTTTTATTGTACAGTTTCTTGACATTTTTCATCGTCCATCATAAAATTAATTACGTCAAGATTCTTAGCCACCTTTGATCGACACTTGCGGTAAAACTTACTTTAGTGAGTAGAGCTATATCCCATTTTGGTGGAGAAGAAGTAGCGACACCACTAAGAACTTACGTAAGATTATAAAACATATCTCAACTAGTGTCTGTTTGTTTCCTCCACCTGTGTGGTTGTGCCATGCTGACACAACATGGTGTGTCAGTAAATTCTACTTGTGTCTCCATCGCTTTGGTTGCGCTGCCAGTAAAATAAATATACACAATTATACAAAAACTAAGGCTAATGACATCCGCACAAAAAAGTTTTTTTAGATACTTTTGCAAATCATCGTTCAAGATTAAAAGATGCTAATAGGGACATCATTTTTTTCTTGCATTCTTAAACACTGATTAATTTAAAACATTTTTCTTCTGTCAACTCCATAATATTACCTAAAACACAACAAACCCACAAAAGGGAGGACAAAAAATAAATAATTTAATTCTCCCGCATAAGTTTGTTCGCCGTTTTGTTTAGATTCGTCCAAACCTGCAAACGCATTCGCGCGCATTTTCTTTGATGTCGGAGAAAAACCGACAAGTTGGGGAACGCCGCAAACCGTTCGTGGAACAATCAGGATTTGCGAATCTGTTCTAAAATTCGTACGTAGCACCGTCCAAATTAATGTTCCGATTGCCGTTCGGTTCGTTGTTCTGTTTGTTCCTCGGTTTGTTGTTCAGGTGTGTACGAAGCTTTACAATAAGCATATTAATATGAACTATATCTTATGAAAGGAGAGTTATGTAACTATAATTAACGACTTAACGTTACGTTAGTAGATTCCATTTACTATTTACACATATTTTCTTGGAACATTCGATAATTAACTATCGGGATATGATGACCCTATACTTCGCAGGTTGTGCGCAACTGGATACAAGCAAATAACTTGGAGCTGTTACCCTGGCCAGCAAAAGCCCAGATTTTAACATTATCGAAAATGTTTGGGCTCGAATACTTGCTGTTATCCGAAGACAACAAGGGCCAAATTTTATACCAGTAAACCGTAATGCACTAATTGCAGCCATTGATACTGCATGGGAAACGATTAATATTAATTATATTGATACCTTGATAGCGTCAATGAGCAGACGCCTCCAAGAATGTATCAATAATAATGGAGGTCACACCCATTATTGATTTCTTATATTTATTTATATAGTAATACCTTTATTTAAAAAAAAGTTTTCATTTAATTTTAAACTATAAATTATAATTATGTAATAAATTCTTGTCAAAAACTAAATATATACGTTGACAATAAGAATTGCCTTAGTTTTTATTTTCACTTTTTATATTAACTACAGAAAAAAATGAAACGTCATAAAATATACATTTTGTAAGGACTAAATATTATGAATAGAGAGTTTAATGATTTTTTTAATAACTTACAATAATTAGTAGGTTAGATTTATTTAAAAATAAGTAATAATCAGTCAACCCAAATAACCATGTTTAGTTTTTGATTTAATTTAAAAGTTATTGCTTGTAGACGTTTTTAAATCAAAATTATTTCTAATTTTATTTTGTAAACATTTCCTAAACAAAATTTTGATTCGATAATTAATCGAGCTATGGTGTTTAATTAGCGATACTTTCAAATATATTCTTTAAAGAAAAAAATTAAGTAAGCAACGTAAATTACCTATTTTCTAAAACGTGCTTAGTGTAATGATTCATTCTACAGTCCTTCTATAAGATAACCCCTGCTGAGACTACCTGCTGTTATAATTGTAAATGATACCCTTAAGCCCGCTTCACAATGTGCAAACTTTTGTTTACAGAAATTGTGGTGTCCAAGTTTTAAATTTCATGAGTGTACATTATGAAAATATACATGCAAATTGTTGTTAACTGCGAAACCGCTGGGTGCGCTATATTTCGGTCATTTAGTTAGTTAGTTAGTTAGTCTTAGATGCTACTTACTGAACATAATCTAAATAATTTTCAAAATTAGCATCCAGTGTTTGTACCAGAACCATGTGAACTTATTTAAAATTCTGATGAAATATAATAACGAAATATTTTTTCTTTCACATGTGGTATGTGATTGTCACATTTATTAAAAAAATTTATAATGTTTTTAATAAATGTGACAATCACATACCACATGTGAAAGGAAAAAGTATTTCGTTGTTCATATTCACCAGAATTTTAAATAAAACAATATTATATACAACGTAAAAGAAGAAATATGAAACTATATAAAATTTATAGAAAAGTAAAGTAAATTTTATTTTGTTATTGAGCGAACCTAAATAAAAAAAGTTGATTTTGTTGTACATACATGAATAATCAAAATAAAACGAAACGTATTTTAAATAAAAATAAAACTAAATTAGAAAAATAAAAATATGGAATGGGCAATTAATTTAAGACAAAAAAATTAAATTTAAAAATGCACGTACAGGGTTATTCACTATCAATAGGAATAACGATAATAAGGGGTGGGTACCCTTATTATCGTTATTCCTATCCTAGAAAAAAAGTTATACATAAAAGTTGTATGGTTCTAACTGAATTAAAATAAGGGGTGGGTACCCTTATTATCGTTATTCCTATCCTAGAAAAAAAAGTTATACATAAAAGTTGTATGGTTCTAACTGAATTAAAATAAGGGTGGGTACCCTTATTATCGTTATTCCTATCCTAGAAAAAAGTTATACATAAAAGTTGTATGGTTCTAACTGAATTTTCTTAAAACAGTTCAGTTACTCGCCGTTTACAGGGCGCAAAATATGATGTATTTTTTAATGTAACACCCTGTATATTATTATATAACTAATGCACCCACAACACTTAATGTTAAGTAACTGTGATATTCTACGAATAATAACTCAAAACGGCTCAATATAAAGACAACATATTATATTTTTTGAAATAAAAAAATCTCTTTAAAAATATAATAATATACAAAGTGTTACATTAAAAAACACATCATATTTTTGTTGCGCCCTGTAAACGGCGAATAACTAAACTATTGATGGCATTTTAAGAAAATACAGATAAAACCATACAACTTTCATGTATAACTTTTTTTCTACGAGCAATAATAACGATAATAAGGGGTGAGTAATTTATAGTGAATAACCTGTACATACACTACTCTGTACCACTTTGAAATTTTGGGAGAATTTATTTATTATGGCAAATTTAAAAAAATTATTTCAGATTATTAAATACAGTGAAGAAAGTAAACCTTTTATGGACCAAATACATTAATTAGATAACGTTCTTTTGCTTCTTTAACTTTTAACATAATTTAATGACTTAATTTTTTTTTAAATTTTTATTTCTAACGTAGTAGTGGGTGTTTCGAAATCTACTGCGTATTACCAGTTAATAGTGACGGGGTTAATTTTTTTGTCTAAATGATTCCAGTTTTGGGCGATACTGTCTTTTAGTTCGGTGATAGTAGCTGGAGAGAGCATAAAGGTTTTAAGTTGTCTTTTTATGGCGTCCCGTACGTGTTCTACAGAATTTAGATCTCGACTTCTTGCTGACCGGTACATGGTCCGAATCTCGCAATAGTGTGAGGCTTAGCATTATGTTGCACCAGGAGAAAGTCATCACATGAAATGACGCAAATGGGATGACATGTTGTTTTAAGATATCCGTTACATATCGGTGACTATTCCCTATTTAGCACATGTAAGTCGGATAACTCCTTACACCGTTATAGATGGTTCCACCATCAAATGCAAAATTTTCGAAGATTGCATGCATCATACAACAAAAAAAATATTTCATAAAACGTAGGTGGTGCCTTAATTTTGCGTGGAAGTGTAGAAATAAATAAACACGTTTACTCTTGTAAACTTAGACCAACATTTCTGTACTTTAAACTTTGTTTTATATATTTAACAAAATTTCAATTTTTTTTTTGTTATCACCACCGCCTTTTATGTATTTATGTAAATATTTATTATTACTGAGTTATATTTTGCGATTAGGATAACGTCAATATCTTGAGAAAATTTATGATTTTTACTCCACATCTTGTTACAGTTGCATCGGTTTAAGGGCTATTTAATCGGTTACACACATAATGAAACATACATAAAAATATATCAATAACAATACAGAATATCGTGCTCTCTTGTTGATATTTCACACAAATAAATATAAATTAATTAACAACACATTAAACATGTAAAAATCACACCTAGATAGCCGTTGATATCAAGTGAGAGGGTTCTTATCCTCTTTGAGCGACAAACTTATCCTGCTAGCTAAGCACACAGAGCGTGTGAATTTAAATGTAACAATGAATAAATTATTTATCAGCGCCACCTTGACTAATAACGTAAATTATTAAAGCAGTAAAAGTTACTTTGATAACAATACGAACAAAAAGGATAAGAAACCGTCGAGTACAAGTAATTTGTCTAGCGACATACAGTTTTTCAACATTAAACATAAACCTTGAGATAAGTTACTTAAACTAGGATCACATACGTGTATCAGTCATTAAGGCGTCCTTTCGGAGCGTTCGACATCAATAGTTTCCAGTTATAGTTAAGAAACGGTTTGGTACTGGTAATTGGATTGTTCAAATACACACGCTGAAATTGAAATAGCTGTAAAGTAAAGCACTGGTGCCAAATTAGGTCTGCGGCAAAGTATTAAAGGAAGGAAAGGCCGGTGTTAAGACGAGACACCTTAACGTCGCTGGTCCCTGCTATCTTGCGTGACAGAATTCTAACCGGCACTTTCGAACCGCATAGGTTTCATTTTAGAACAGCACTTCCTCGAGTACAAGTAAGGGTCGAGAGGTTAATTCTTCCAATTACAACAGCATAAGGCAGTAACGGTTTCAGAAGACAAACCACAAATTCTGGTCGTAATCAAATCTCTACAGACATCAACCAAGGTAATGCCAAAAAGTACAATCGGACAAAGAAACTGTAATAATTAGAAAAACTCAATACAGCAAACTATTCGGCACGTGGTAAAATTTAGGTCAGTAAGCTCACCTGCAAAGATTTATTCTAAACAACATCTTTATTTCTCATTACATATCCAATATACTTTAAGATCCACGACAGGCGGATGGTTATAACAACTTCAGATTAATCCATCACTCGTCCTTTTTGACAAGCACGACTGTTTTTGTTGAAAATCAAACAGAAAAAGAAAGAACGTAAAACGAACGCAATTGGATTTAGACGTTGACCTTGTACAATTAAACTCGCAGTGAAAGTAGGCAGGGTTGTAACAAGCAAAGTAACAGTATGCCGGAAAATTATAAAGTTAGAAAAGTAAAAGCTAGTAAACGTGAACTTGTATCATAACAATCTTATGAAATAAAATGGGAGGTTATGCGACGCTTTCTAAACCGAAAATTTTAAAACCCCTTTTTTTTACTTCGTCCGATGAATTAGAGTTAGTACTTTATAATAAAGCTTGCCGGCCGTCCGTCCGTATGTAATCAAGATTCCTAAAAAACCAGCCGTCTAATTTTTATGAAACTTTTAACAAAGACTTTATTTATAGTTTCAAAGACTTGATTAGATTTTGGAAAATATTTATGAAGCCAAAGTTACACAAACTTTTGAATTTTTGAAATATTTAGAAAAATTTTCATTTTACACATTTTATAATTTATAATTTAATTATACACAACTTTCGTTTAAATTATTTTTTGATTCGATAAATAATTACTAAGATATAACAATCACGTGACACTAATTATTGTAACAATATCTCTATCAAATCAACTTTACAAATAAAGTTGAGGCAAAAAAGTTGTTAAAAATTTTATTGTCTATAGCTTTTGTTTGAACAATTTTTTTTAAACGCAATATTATTTTTGCTTAACGGTGACATGTAGAGTTTTGCGGTAAACGCTTGTTTAAGGATTTTATTGCATTTTAACCGCTTTTAATATACCTGATTGTAATTAGTTTTGAGTAAATCAGTAGAACCTATAACAATTTATAGAATGACCGATTATAAATTCTTTTGTGATCACACTTTACCTACTCGTACATATTTTAATCTCTCACTAAACGACCTTTTTACCATGTCCTGTTTTAATTCTCATTCATTGCTCCCATATCTGTTAAAGTAAGATTATCATAAAAGGACAATAAAAACCAAATTTTTCACTACGCACGATATTTTAAAAGTTTAAACACGTTACTGGGGATATAAATTTGTAAACTCCATTAAAACCTAAAAACTAACATGAAAAAATGTGCTCTTTTTAGTTTGGATCGTGCCACAATTGTACGCGCCAAGTCTTATTTGCATTCAAATCGGTGTAATCCTACGAAACGGGTAAAGCTTCTAAATCCGGCATGTTCAAAATTTAAATATTAACTTTTATAAGTTTGGATACTAATTTTAATCATTTTTTTTTATTAGCATAGAAGTTTTTGAATTAATAAGTTTGTTAAAATACATTTGGAATTGGTTGTAAAAAAATATTGGATTTATATCAGTGCAATATGGTTTAAACAGTTGCACAAGAACTAACAAACGCTATGACGCTATTTTAACTTTTTTAATTTAAATAATAAATACATAAAAAGCTTTTGGTTAAAATTAGAAGGTTATTAATTGTTTACATTAATGTTTACTACTGATGTCTTTAGGTTCGACATGACAACACCATTTATGATTAATAAAATGTTGCCGCCCATATTGTGTAACAGTTGTTGAGTGATTCATAGTATTTGTTTGCTATTGTTCAATCTCTTTTATAAAAAATGATTCCAGCCATAGTATGCAACATAAACTTGCATCTTTTAACTTTTTGATTCACAGATTATTACATTTCCCATTGTCAAAACCAAACTTTGATAAAGAACTGCGAAATATTAAGCAGATTGCATCATACAATGGTTTTCAACAATCAATTGTCACAAACATAATTAGAAAACATAAACATAAGTTAAACATTAGAAACATTACAACGTTAGGAACTAGTAATAGCAAAATAGTTAAGAAATATGTCAAATTACTAAATTATCCCACATACACAAAAGGTCTTCAAAAAATATTTTCAAAATTTGATTATAAAACAGTAACCTCTAGTAGTAACAACTTGCAAAATCTTTTAGACAATCCAAAAGACCCAATAGAAATGTGTTATAAATCGGGAATATATAAAATTAATTGTAAAGACTGTAACCAAGTATATATAGGGCAAACCAAGAGACCTATTAAAACTCGTTTTAAAGAGCACGTAGCTCATTTCAAATATCATCGCACAGATAGGTCCAGTGTTGCCATGCATATGCTTAAAAATGGCCATAGAGTAGGCGACATTGAATTAATTAAGAGGGTAGTTAATAAAAACAAACTTGATTCTTATGAAAGTTTAGAAATTTTTAAAAACAAAATTTGCTTATGAATTATGATGATAACGGGCCATTAGGATTTTCAAAATTGTTTAAGATTATCTAAGAATCAGTTAAGTTTAACGATACGTGATAAGCAGATAGTATATATAAGCTTCCTGTTGTTTTTAATATTAGTATCGGTATCGCTGATGATGACAGCTTAGCTGTTGAAACACGTGTTTGAGTAAAGTTTTTGGTGCAGTTTTTGGTGTTTTTTGTTGATTAAATAGACGCTGCAGTTGATGTTCCTTTCCTTTGATAAAAATATAAAACAATATAATAATAACGCGGTTTTGAACAAATCTAAAATTTGGTATTTTTATTGAACACTTTGTATATTTTTTAAAAAGGGAAAACATTTATTAATTTGTGATATAAAAGTCTTAATACACTATTGCCTTAAAATGAATAGCAAAGAAGTTATAGCTAGTTTTAATTTACAAATAATTACATTATTATTATGCTGAAATAATTTATGGTAGGATAGTTTAAATTTTTATTATAACATTAACTTTAACAAAAAGAATAATTAACGCAAATATCCTTGTTGTGCTTAATACATTTTCTTTCTCGCTTGAGTACATTACACATTACAACGTTAGGGACTAGTAATAGCAAAATAGTTAAGAAATATGTCAAATTACTAAATAATCCCACATACACAAAATGTCTTCAAAAAAATATTTTAAAAATTTGATTATAAAACAGTAACCTCTAGTAGTAACAACTTGCAAAATCTTCTGAGCAATCCGAAAGACCCAATAGAAATGTGTGATAAATCGGGAATATATAAAATTAATTGTAAAGACTGTAATCAAGTATATATAGGGCAAACCAAGAGACCTATTATTAGCTCATGTTAAATATCATCGCACAGATAGGTCCAGTGTTGCCATGCATATGATTGAAAATGGCCATAGAGTAAGCGACATTGAATTAATTAAGAGGGTAGATAATAAAAACGAACTTGATTCTTATGAAAGTTTAGAAATTTTTAAAAACAGAAATTTGCTTATGAATTATGATGATAACGGTCCGTTAGAATTTTCGGAATTATTTAAACTTATCTAAGAATCAATCAAGTTTAACGATACGTGATAAGCAGATAGTATATATAAGCTTCCTGTTGTTTTTAATTTTAGTATCGGTATCGCTGATGATGACAGCTTAGCTGTTGAAACACGTGTTTGAGTAAAGTTTTTGGTGCAGTTTTTGGTGTTTTTTGTTGATTAAATAGACGCTGCAGTTGATGTTCCTTTCCTTTGATAAAATATAAAACAATATAATAATAACGCGGTTTTGAACAAATCTAAAATTTGGTATTTTTATTGAACACTTTGTATATTTTTTAAAAAGGGAAAACATTTATTAATTTTTGATATAAAAGTCTTAATACACTATTGCCTTTAAATGAATAGCAAAGAAGTTATAGCTAGTTTCAATTTACACATAATTACATTATTATTCTACTGAAATAGTTTATGGTAGGATAGTTTAAATTTTTATTATAACATTAACTTTAACAAAAAAAGAATAATTAACGCAAATATCCTCGTTGTGCTTAATACATTTTCTTTCTCGCTTGAGTACACTCTAGGTAACTTTTAAAGTTGTTCTTCCATTCCGTCCGTGGATAACACGTGTAATTTTGTTCGATAGTTCTTCCAGATTGTTATATCGTACTTTATAAACTTTATTTCTTAAATATCCTCAAAAAAAAATCTAACGGCGTCAGGTCGGGACGCTCTCCCGCTACAGGATTGGACCATTTGTGCCAATCCATTTATTACCAAATGTGGCTTTAAGATAATTTTGTACTTGAAGACAATTGTGAGCAATGTGAGTAATGAAATCTTCCAGGACCTTATCTAAATATTATCCAACGTATTTGTAGAGCATGCGGGCCAATTACGAAGAGATTTTGTTGTGACCAATAGTGACTATTTTTCCCAGTTTGAAAAGTTTGCTTTGCCACACCATAAAATACATCGTTATCCATTAAAATGTTTTTGCCAAAATTAAGAAACCACTGGAACAAAACCAATTCAGGATTCTCTGAATTGCGTTGTAACTAAAATTTAAGCCTGTGACAGCATCTCTAATGGAGCATTCGCGATGTGTTTTAAAATAAACCAACACCGTAATTTCTGCTTTTTGGTCAATGATGGTAGTTTTCCGTGTTCTTGTTTTTTTAAATGAACAATCATGTTATATTTCTACCATCTTACGGCTTGTTTTTGTGTTTTGTAGGTCCTAGTTGTTCTTAAAAATTTTACTACGTATAATAGGGCGCTATTATTTATTTCTTTTTCAGTTTTAAAAAGTTACTCGTAAGTACACCCACGACCCCTCTTCGACTAACAGAGCTGCGGGTCAGATTTTTACCATTTTCTTAATTTTATAGTTTGTATACAAATAAACCGTAACAATTTAAGTTTTTATTTTGATATGAAATAAGTGTCGGTATAAGACATAATACTTATGCATATAATATGTAACTAGTCTATTATTTTTAGGTAAACTAAAAGTTCTTGAAATTATTTTAAAATAAAAAATTTAATTAATTAAAAATTTGTAGTAACATTAATTTAGAATCTTTTATTATTAAGGAACATAAAAAAAAAAAAGAATTGACTTAAAATAATTTATAGAAACTACTTTGACTAGATAAATAAATGAAAGTGTGTACCAAAAAAAAGTTAAACATCACAAAAATTGAAAGTCAATGTAGCAGCGTCTGATTAAACGGATTTAGTGGAGGTTTAGTTCAATCAAGTAGAAATTGAATTGAAAGCACATTCCAACTTTGAAGTTGCTTACAAATGTTGAGCAGTCGCCAAATAGAACGGGTTGTAATCAAATTTCAAGAGCATTAAAGGTAGAGATGTATATCATAATTGAGTAACAGTTTGTATTAAAAATCAAATTTTTTTTACAACAAAAATATTGACATTTAATTGTTTTTATAATAAATAAAAAGCTTTGTTTAAAATAGTTTAGTAATTCAGTAGGTATAACTTAAATATTTTCTTTTAAGATTTTACATTTAAAGAAAATAATAACTCAAGCAGCACAAAATGTGTAACACTTTTATAAATTAAAACAATATCTTAGGAAAATATATGTTAAATATTTTAGGTAAACAATTAAAATATATCTTACGTAAATATGTCAAGCAAATATTTATCAAATATTTTAAATTACTTTATAAAAAAAAATAAAAATAAATAATAATATTGTACTTTAAATAAATATATTTCAAACATATAAATTAAGTTTACTAATAATATTTTCTAAACATTTAAAGTGATATTTATGCAACATTTAACTAATACAATAATATTAAATTAATTTACAAAAAGTAAAAGTATATTTGAAATTTTTACATTTTCTTCTTTACGTTTACAAAAGAACATTATTAATACATAAATAATATAAACAATATTTATTACATAATACAAATACACAAATTCATAAGTACTGTAACATAACACTAAAAATTACAAAATAGATTATTAAATTATGATTATTATTTAGATTTCCTCTTTAATCAAATCAATCCTGTAAGTAAATTGTATTAATTTTTTAAGTACGAGTATAATGCCACACAAAACTTTTTAAATATTGAAATTAATAAGACTGAGTCGAGCCCTTGTCAAAGCCGATCAACTTTTTATCATATTCAAGACTGTATTTTAATATGAACATAAATTTTCCTACGAGATGCAAAAAATAGAAACGAAATTAATATTCTTTTAAAATTCAATTGTACAAACATACCTAATACAAAATAATTTAATATTTTAAGAACAGCATACCTAATTATTGGTTGGTTATTGTGATTACATCTGTTTTTTTATTTCCTGGTTGGTAGCGTAGGGAAACCGTTTTTTTTTGTCGCCACTAAAAAGTTTGTCGTATAAGTATAATAAATATACTATGTGACATAGTAAGAAGAACACCCAGTAATAATGAATTTATTTGAACAAGTTTTGGTATACTAGTGTATACGAATTAGATTAGTAAACGATGACAATTTGATAAAAATTAAACTGTTAACTTCTTCAAAAACTTAATAATGTGTTGCTCCATCACGATGTCTTGTGCACTCATTAACACGTCTGGGCATACTTCTAATGAGGTGATCGATTTCTTCTTGAGGTATCTCATCCCATGCTATCTGTAACTGATGCTGCAAAGCCGCTAGAGTTTGTGCAGGGTGAGGTAAATTAAGTAATCTTTTCCCATAATATCCCAGACGTGCTCGATGGGCGAAAGATCGGGAGATCTTGGTGGCCAAGGCAACAAAGCAATTTGATTGGCCTCAAAATAAGCCAAAAAACCCTAGCAACATGAGGTCGTGCGTTGTCTTGTTGGAATGTGCTGTTGGGGATGGTCTGAACATAAGGTAGAATATGGGGGTCTACGACCTCTTGGATGTAGCGCGCAGCGGTCATGTTACCTCTAATGAAGACCAAAGGTGACCTACTTCCGATAGCAATAGCTCCCCATACCATAACTCCAACTGTGTGGTGTACATGCCTATTCACAGAAAATTGGGGATCTTGTCTTTCACCGCGCCGTCTTCTCACCCTTGCACGACCGTCATGCATACCCAAACAGAAACTTGATTCATCATTAAAGACAGTTTGAATTTCATTCTTGGTCCCAATTTGCCCGTTCTCTACACCACGCTAGACGATAACGTCGATGCTTTGGAGTCAGTGGTAGCACAAAAAGGGGACGGTATGAAAAGAGTCCAAAGGTTCTTATCCGTCTATAAACGGTTCGCATCCCAATCGGTCTTCAATGTTCTTCAAATCACTGGTCTGCAATTGCCCGTGTAGAAGAGAAGCGGTCCCGTAAAGCCAATAGTCTAAGACGGCAATCTTCGCGTTCTGTGGTTCTTCGACGACGTCCTGTACCTCTCGCCTTCTTGGTTCCATGCCTAAACACAGACTGCCACAGTGTCTAAACTCCGTTGCGTTCTAGCGGCTATATCTCTCATAGGCAAACCAGCTTCACGCAATCCCACAATTCTACCCCTATCAAACTCGCTTAATTACCGAAAATTATGGCGTCTTCGCACTGGAGGCATTGTGATTGAATTAAAGAAGCTCTTTGAAATGCAATTTAAATCGCTTAAATGACAACTGTACTTACAAATGCTTAATTCATTGTTTTAGGCTACTTAATCGTAAGTGTTTTTGAATGAGGTTAACAAAACAACCGCTAGGGACAATATGGCTGAAAAACTGATCGTTTTTATCTTAATATAAACAAATATATTCCCAAAAAAAATTTACAAAATATTCATTATTACTGGGTGTTATTCTTTCTATGTCATTTAGTATACATACTTAATTGAGTTTTTACACGAAATTAAATCTTGCAGTATGTTTTTGATTATGGTGTTTAGGGTTGGTCTAATTCTCGTTTATTAATAAATAATTCAGTTTATTTAGTAAAAGCTAATAATTGTGTTCACAATCACGACCAGTAAAAAAAGTCCCTTTTTACGTCATTGAGGTTCTTTGTTTCGGTAAACAAATGTACTCCCTATGTCAAAAACATTTAAATAAAGCGGCCGAGTACTTAACCCAACAAAAAAAAATGGATTTAGAAAATTGATAGATAAAAGAAAATTTAATTAAGTGGTACACTTATGATGCCAATTTTGGTAAATTACCTAGTACATAAAAATTGAAAACAAAAACATAATTACATTAATGTTTGTCCTGCTCCTTCACTTATACTTAACCTCATTCGATTTATTTCACACAAACAAAAACACCCACGTTAGGGAATGTATACATACTGGCCTATAGTAAGATACAAAATAGTTAAAAAACAAACACAACTTAAACTTTGATACATTTATGTCATTTCTTTGTGAATCTAAGAGGATTTGCAAAACAAAAGATTTTCGAGCTATGAGTAACACCAGAACAAATGCTTTTATTATTATACCAGTTTTGACTAATATCTGAATCACGAAAGATGAGCCTTACGTCATCACGGTTCAAAACAATCAAATACACACGTTTAATTTTAAATATGTGCTGTTTTGCAATCAAAACAATGATGAATAATTATGAGAACGTGAGAAAGAGATAAAATAATTTCCCTCTTTATTTTTTTTACCAATTATGACTTCAGTTGTATTTTTAATAAATAATTCTTGTTTCATCGACTTTGTGTTCGACAATTACAACGATCTTAACCTGTCATTTTACTAGTATTATTTTCTTAGGATTATCTTTTATTGTATGTCAATTTTACTCACAAAAACAGTGTGGTAAATGAATTGGAAAAGCACATTCTTTTAAGTAACGGCAGTTTAACTCGTAGACTACGTGAAATAGAATTTAAATTTAAAACATAATCTAACCGCAGAGCTTTTGTAAAAAATTGAATGGAGGTTAAATTGTTTTTCTTGATAAAACGTGGATTTATTCTTGGCAAGATAAAACCACTCAATGTGTTAGGAAACAGGAAAGGTATGATAGAAAAATATTTATTGTTCTACATGCAGAAACAAAATATGGTTTCATTGCCCGAAGAGGTAAATAGTATGAAACTAGCTAGCAATGTGTTAATTACAGATAAAGGATGTGTTTGCATCCAAAAAGTTTACATGGTACTTATAAATGTAGTTGTAATTAGTGAAAATAAACAATCAAGCTAAGTTTCTAATAAATTATTTTTACTGCATTAAACCCTAAATGAAAAGGACAATAGTTGCTTCTAAATCACAAAATAAGGATTACCATTATGAATTCAATGCAGAACTATTTAAGAAATGGCTTGTTGATCGCTTATTATGCAATTTACATTAACCATCATTGATAATAATTGATAATGCTCCATATCATTCGACACTAATTTAAAAGTTTCTTGACCTATCGCTATGGAATCTTATACTCCGCAACACTATGTTGTAATAAACATATTTATGTTTTCTAAACAATTTTTTTAGAAAATGAATTGTGTTTTGTCATTAGTTGTACATGTTTGTAATTATTTATTTTGAATTTACATTAAGTTACTACGTAACACCTACATATCAAAACTACCGTAGGTGCAATAATTTTACTCCAATGTGAATGGTTTTCGATTGTATTTGTAAAGTAAACTCCTATAATAATAAATAATAGTTTGGTTTCTATATTTTAACTCTTAAATCTTAATCTCTTAAAAAAATTCAAACCTACAAATGACAATTTGAACGTTTTGATACTTAGATTGTGATGATTGCTGTGACATTTATACGATAAAATGATTATAGTTTCTGATTTAACTTTAATTTTTAATGTTAAATTATTTACATTTGCTTGATGACGTAGGGCTCATCTTTGCTGCTTCATATAGTACTTTTTATTTATCAAATATTTTTTTCTATATTTTCACAAATGCTAAGATAAATATTTACTGAATATTTCTTTAACATATTTGTTTTTCACTAATTCTAAATAATGTAAATAGCATTCTTAAATGCTATAAAATACAACTTTGACAATATTAGTCTTACATAAAGATGTGAACATTCATCAACTTTTGCCAATATTTTTACATTAAATATCAATATTGGTTCAAAATTGCCTACTAACTTTGGTTTGCAATATTAAGCCGAGATTTAACCAATATGGCAAAGGTAAAGTTTGCAACATTTATTCAACATTGGGCCAACAATGTTATTTTATGTAGCTATATGGTTCACATATTTTAAAATATTGGCACAATATTGTGCAAATGTTGCAATACTGTAAACATACGCTAATTTTATTGTTTTGCAGTATTGGCGCAACATGGGTATATATTGTAATACAATGAACTTAAAACAAGATTTCATAGTAATGTAAAGTTGGCCCAATATGAGTATTATCTTACAAACCTATATTAACTGAATTTTAATAAATATTGCAAACTTAAAAAGGTTATTGTGTTGCAATTCAATTTTAATCTTGAAATGAAAAATTGTGAGATTGGAGTTTGTAGGTTTAGAGTTTATAGGTGTAGGTTTGGAAGTTTGGTCTTTGTAAGCTTCAATTTGTGAGTTTGAAAGTAAAAAAGTACAATCTTCAAATATCTTTGGATATTGATTTAAAGGTCAAGGTCGTTATCACATTTTAACTTTTTCCCTTTCTTGAATCCGGTCTTAAAAGAAATTTTAGAATTAAAAAATCTCCTATGATCTTAAAATGATTTTGAAAAAATCTGGAGGTCAACATGGTTAAGGTCATTTTCATATTTAAAGATGACCTTTCTCTTAAAGGTACCTTTACAACATTTAGACTGTTAGAAAACTTAGGTAAATAGCTACCACCCAGTTTTTAAACTATTGACTTCAAATAAACCATATAAAGGTCACAAAAAAAACTTGTAAATGTCATTTCAGACATACAATTTTTCGCCCTTTCTAAATCCTGAGTAAAAAATAGGATTTCCTATTTAAAAAAATCGAGTTGACCTTAAAAAAACTCTTCAAAGTGAAGTTGGGGGTCAATTTCAAGGTCATCATCTGGTGTCCCCTGTAAACTCAATAACTTTTTGTCTTAAACATATTTTAAGTCAAATTCAGAAATTAATTTTGTGGATTGATTAAAATTTTGAATTGATTAAATTGATTAAATGAGAAATAAGACTATATTAGCACGAGAAGTTATAAAATTTGTTCGAGGAAAAAAATTGTTGATGCAAAAATATTAAAAATAAATGTTTACCATTCTAATGTGCAACAGTTACTGTGACACTCGCATCACTTATGAAGGTCGGTGCAGCTTATACCGTGTCATTTGCAATGTTCTGTATAATTCCTGTTGGAAACCCCCAGCATATTCATTATATTTTTCTTCTAAAAAACTGACTTGAAAATATTTGGATGTATTTTTTATAGTGCGTTTTTCGACACGGTATGCTTGACAGTATTTCTATTTGTGCATTAAAGTGCTGTCAATGGAGCAACATTCTCCAAAGAAATTAGAGGCAACTACAAGAAAATAATAACAAAAGGATTATTTTTATACCTAGATACTAAAATGAATTTTTTTACGACGTATATGGAGATTACCAACAACACAATGGCTTACTATATTAGATGTATAACTGTTTGCCATTTCAGTTATTATTGAATAACTCTTTCGACTTATTTACAGACGATTTCAGGTAATGTGTCTGTTCAGTATGTATATTAATTTATTAATTCCACACTCAAATTAGATATTAGGATGTACATTGTTTGTAAAATAGTTTGTAGACACCACCAATCTTTGTTAGGTGCTCTTGTACGTGACAGTCCGTTCCGCACAAAATTAAGATTCTCGCTTCGTTCCCTACCTTTTCTATCCTTAACAATAACGGCGCCAGCTTTCTGCGTTGGTACAATTGAAGATAGACGGCTAATGTTTATTTTATGCAAATTAGTTTTTAATGGTATTTGTGAACCGTTAATTTTCGGTTACTGTGTCTGTACCATTTCGTACCACCTTGTTAAAGCCTACCATTGGTCTACTGCTTTTGTATTTATTCTTTGTGGCCAATGAGGTTTTTAGTTTGTCTTTTTTTGGAGTCCCTTTTATCTTTTAATGGTTTTATAAATTTTAGTTTTAGTTGACGAGGGAGTTTGAGTTTGAGTTCTTAACCTACCTCAAAGGGGTGACTGGAGTTAAACATTGCAACTCTGCTGAATTACAAGTTTTCTTTTATAAGTGTTGACTTTTTTTAAATATTACCTAGCAGTGCTTTATAACAAACATACCCAGTGCATACCAGAAAAACCTACACCAAAGTCACCTTTACAGAAGTATTGACAATGAGTAGATAAACTAACGAATATCATTATCTAAACAGGTATTTTTTCTTAGCCCGAGCGTAAGTTTGGTTGTGTTTGTTTAAACTTAAAACATTTTTTTTACTCGGTAATTATGCGTGTTGTGAAATTATACTATTTTTAAACACAATTAATCTCAGTTGACGCCCCTGTCAGGTCAATTTCCTGGAGTACAATTAACATGTTGGATATTAACAAACTAAAATGTAAAAAAATGACTTTTGGTAGAAGCAAAATTTATAAAATTTTATTACAAACCTGGAGGTCATTTTGTTGAAGATTGTGACATTTTTTTGTAATCTAGGGGTTATTTTTGATAAGACTTTGTTCTTTCCTCTGCACATACGACACATCACTAATACTGTGATGAAAACGCTAGGTTTTATTTTCAGGAATACGAAAGATTTTTCAAATATATTGTGTAGGTATTAAAATATTGTTCTATACATTGGTTAAATCTAGGCTTGAGTACTGTGATGTGTGGATGGCGTACAAAAAATTACATATAAAGGAAATGCGCCTAAAATGATGCAGTACCGTAAAATTTTTTTCAAATTTAGCGCTTCGAGTAGGTTTAATATGCTGTCATAGATTCTTTAAAACGAAACAATATTACACTAACTAATAATCCACCAATATTGCGCCATTGCTAACTAGCCAATATTTAAAAAAAATTTGTAGCCAATATAGCACCATATTAGCCAATTATGCAAAAATAATAGCGCTATATTGGCGTATATTACACTATGAAATACCAATATAGTAATCCCAATATATTATGTAACAACCAGTTATGCCAATGTTGCGTCAATATGTCAATATTGGTAATATATTGCGCCAACATTGGGCCAGTGACCTGTTCTACTTAGATTACGTGAACCGTATTATTGTTGTCATGTACAGTAGAAACAATCAACCTATAATTTCAATTAAAAATATTTTTGAACAATTATATTTGTAACATAACAATAAAAATATGGTTCCTAGAATTATTGTAAATTCTTAAAGACCTATTTATTGTATTCTTGTCTTATTCATCATAAAATCGATATAACCAAATTTAAATAAAAAAAAATAAACGTAAATTTAATAATCTATTAGTTTTGGTATTTGTACTTGCTGTGCTTTTTTATTTAAATCTCTAAATAAGTAATATCATTTTGAAAAAATGCAGTTAATATGGAAGGTTTTATTAATACCACTAATGTAATTGTACATGTGGAAATAATTAAATTCAGTAGTCTTTATCATTTTAATTGTTGTTACCAGTACAAAGAGAAAAGGTTAAATTACATTTTGTCTCTATTCTATTGCTTCTTTTTTATTTTATTAAACAGAAAACCTACCGCATTTTATATTTGAACAAAATTTAAAGAAAACTTAAAATTGAGTTATTTATTTTGTAGTAAAACAGCACAAATATATTTTTTAATTAAGAAATTCTGCAAATGACATGAATATGAATTTAAATTAAAATATTTTTAAATAAGCGCAAGCAAAGACCGCTACTGTAGGCAATTAACCAAGTTCATATTGGTAATGCTTTTTTGTACCACAAATCGACAAACACAACCATAATTGACATGGGTTTAATATGCACTGTTAACCTTAAACGAGAAAACAAATACTAACCTTTTTTTTTATCACAACTTCAAAATGACGCGGTTTAATTAGTACTAACTTAATAAAAAAGGGTGTTTTTACCCAAAGACGAGTTTTTCCACTACTGGCGAGTCTTAACAAGCTGAATTATAAACTGCAACTCAACAAAGCTTTCTAATTATTCAATGACCTTATTAACAACAGCAGGATATATTAACACTAATTAGCCAGTATAAATTAAAACAATTGTTTTTTGCTAAAATTTCGTGTCTAAACCTCTAACTTAAAGGTTGAAAATTGTAATATTAATATTTGTATGACAAATTTGTTTGTCATTTTTTTCATGTTGTGCCGAACAAATATTCAGTTTTCGAAGAAGTGAAAAAAGTCGACGACTAATTTTAGATTTTGATAGAAGTAGGTTTCCGTCTGCTACTCCTTTTATCTTGCGTTGTCGCTGACATCGTCATGAAAACCTTAATCAAAATTTAATTTGCTATTATATTAGGGAAATTAATTACTGCTAAATTATGCCTCTCTTGTTTCATACCTTCATCTTTATTTTTGTTACAAATTTATTTTTTTAATTTAAGATGGATGACGATCAACACAAACAAATTCATGTTGATTCTTTCTAGAAAATGTCCAATTTTATCACATACATTTATTATATAGAATTACTTATGTTTGCATGGTTGTTGTCATTAGATACGGTTAAAAGCCGTTTCGCGTATTTAAAAGAAGTTAAAATGTTTAACGCAGTGCTTAGTTCAAATTCAATTATTGCTTTTATAGCGTTTGGAAAGATAAGCAACATATTTACCAACATTCTTCCCATTACTTCTCAATTGTTGATTACAAATTATCTAATAAATTGAAAATAAAGTACAAATTTGTTACTTATTTAAACAAAGTCAGGTACTAATGAACTGTTCTGGTGGAATCTTCATGTTACACATTGCGACTCGTTAAGCCGCAAGTATATTTGAATTTATTTGGTACTCGTCTTAATTTTTTCTTGTGTATTTCCCACGTGAAGGATTTCTATAATGTTGGTAACCAGTCTATGTACGTCAAAAGTTACTTCTTTATGGGATTTAAGGATTATCTTAACACCGTTTCGTTAATGAATCTACTTCCATACTGCCGTTGATTAATGGGAGAACTCAAAATAAAATCTGACGACTTTCATATTAATTTTCTGTTTTTTTTACGAAAACAACAACCAAGCCACTCGTACCGGCGTTATCCCACTGTGACTTCACGGATAAGTAAGCTAGATATTGAATAATTAGCGTCACACGTTATTGTACCTAAAGACAATAACTATCAAGTATCATCATTTTAATATTTTTTTCAATACTAATCTAACTAGAAAGTTACAAAAACGCGCTGAAATTTTGATACGGAAATCGCTATCAAAAGTAGATTCGTTGTATTTAACGTTATATATCTATCTACGCACGGTATTTAAACAAATTGTCCGTTTTTGTATTATCGTTTCCACTTTCTGCTAATAATTGAAGAATTTATAAACGGCTCTCTAAATCCTATAATTATATGTACACCTGTAACTCCCAATATAAGAATAACCTGTAGAAAAGCTTTTAAGAAATGTTGTTTTTTATTTTAATAGCGTTTACTTTATCATCAAATATAAATTATCAGGTCCACTATTCAAAAAGCAATCAACTTAGTCCTTTGTAAATATTGGGGATTTCTTTGGTAAATATTCTTTATTTTAATATAATTTGTTTTACCTTTTAAGAAAAAGCACGTAACTTTGAATATTTTGTCATATCAATCCCGTTCTGTATATCCAACGTTGACCGCAACATAGAATATTGTGGCCAAAGCGTTGACGGCTACTAAAGTTTTGATATTTACAAACATTTTATAATTCATTTGCAAAATTAGTAACACGAAAAACTTCGATATTCAAATTCTCTGCAGTACGTACGTTAATATCACGGTGGGATAACAGTGAAGTAACAAGGCAATAAATTTATAATCACAAATTAGTTGGCACTCAATTAATTCAAAAACGTAATTTGACTCTGTTGACTACTAATAATGATACAATTTTCTTACATGACGTATATTTAATTTAAACCAAAGAATCACAAAATGGATTTACAAACTTCACTTACATATTTAGTAACACGTAAACAAAGCATCGCCAATAAAAGCATTTTTAGCATCAGATAATCGATTTTAAATGGAAAAATAGTAATAAATTTTTTTGGTTAAATAAATAAGCTGCACAAAACATTATGTAAATATTAGTAAATAATGTTAATCAAATATTTAAATGTAACTTTTTTATATATTAAAAAAAATATCTTAGGAAAATATATTTAAAATATTTGAATTAAGTTTTCTAATAATGTTTTCTGAACATTTAAAAATGATATTTATGCAACATTGTAAATGACACAATAATATAAAATTAGTTTACAAAAAAAGGAATTATACTTGAATTTTCTATATTTTTTCTTTACGTTTACAAAAGAACATTATTAATACATAAGTAATATAAACAATATTTATTACATAATACAAATTCATAAATATTGTAATAAAACATATAAAAACTACAAATTACAAAAGAAAATATTAAATTATGATTGTAATTTAAATTTCCTCTTCAATCAAATCAATCCTGTAAGTAAAATATATTAATTTTTTAAGTATAAAGCCTTCCAAAACTATCTAAATATTGAAAATTTATACTTGCTAGTCAACTCGGCTGAGTAATTCACTAGCAAGCCACTCGAACTAGAATAATACGTGTAATTAACTACAAGTTCTTGTACACTCATAAAATTTAAAACTTGGACACCACAATTTCTGTAAACAAAAGTTTGCACATTGTGAAGCGGGCTTAAGGGTATCATTTACAATTCTAACAGCAGGTAGTCTCAGCAGGGATTATCTTATACAAGGACTGTAGAATGAATCATTACACTAAGCACGTTTTAGAAAATAGGTAATTTACGTTGCTTACTTAATTTTTTTCTTTAAAGAATATATTTGAAGGTATCGCTAATTAAACACCATAGCTCGATTAATTATCGAATCAAAATTTTGTTTAGGAAATGTTTACAAAATAAAATTAGAAATAATTTTGATTTAAAGAACGTCTACAAGCAATAACTTTTAAATTAAATCAAAAACTAAACATGGTTATTTGGGTTGACTGATTATTACTTATTTTTAAATAAATCTAACCTACTAATTATTGTAAGTTATAAAAAAAATCATTAAACTCTCTATTCATAATATTTAGTCCTTACAAAATGTATATTTTATGACGTTTCATTTTTTTCTGTAGTTAATATAAAAAGTGAAAATAAAAACTAAGGCAATTCTTATTGTCAACATATATATTTAGTTTTTGACAAGAATTTATTACATAATTATAATTAAGATACCAAGTTTAGTTAAAATTAAATGAAAACTTTTTTTAAATAAAGGTATTACTATATAAATAAATATAAGAAATCAATAATGGGTGTGACCTCCATTATTATTGATACATTCTTGGAGGCGTCTGCTTATTGACGCTATCAAGGTATCAATATAATTAATATTAATCGTTTCCCATGCGGTATCAATGGCTGCAATTAGTGCATTACGGTTTACTGGTATAAAATTTGGCCCTTGTTGTCTTCGGGTAACAACAAGTATTCGAGCCCAAACATTTTCAATAATGTTAAAATCTGGGTGATTTTTAGCAACGAAAGAACGTTCAATAGCCGCAACGATGGACCACTAAAAGTTTTTAGAATGGAAGGAACTCGTTACGAAAATAATCACATATGTCCTAAAAAACGAAGTGGTTATTTTTCTGTGAATGTGTGGGGGTTGGGTTAGCGCGCAGGGTCCAGGAGTTTGTTGTGCTATCGATGGACGTCTTGATTCTGCTGCGTATTTAAATATTTTGGAAACTATTATGAAACCTTCAGTTGAAGTGTTTTATCCAGACGAAGATTATATTTTCCAATAGTAAGTATTTTTATTTCACTATACTTTCTCCAAAAAATAGTTCGGGATCTGTTAAATTAACATTTTCATAATGTATTTTTGTTGTTAAAGGACAACGCCCCTATTCATACTTCGCAGGATGTGCGCAACTGGATACAAGCAAATAACTTGGAGCTGTTACCCTGGCCAGCAAAAAAAAGCCCAGATTTTAACATTATCGAAAAATGTTTGGGCTCGAATACTTGCTGTTATCCAAAGACAACAAGGGCCAAATTTTATACCAGTAAACCGTAATGCACTAATTGCAGCCACTGATACCGCATGGGAAACGATTAATATTAATTATATTGATACCTTGATAGCGTCAATGAGCAGACGCCTCCAAGAATGTATCAATAATAATGGAGAGTCACACCCATTATTGATTTCTTATATCTATTTATATAGTAATACCTTTATTTAAAAAAAAGTTTTCATTTAATTTTAAACTATAACTTGGTATTTTAATTATAATTATGTAATAAATTCTTGTCAAAAAACTAAATATATACGTTGACAACAAGAATTGCCTTAGTTTTTATTTTCACTTTTTATATTAACTACAGAAAAAAATGAAACGTCATAAAATATACATTTTGTAAGGACTAAATAAATAAATAAATAAATTTAATAACTTACAATAATTAGTAGGTTAGATTTATTTAAAAATAAGTAATAATCAGTCAACCCAAATAACCATGTTTAGTTTTTTGATTTAATTTAAAAGTTATTGCTTGTAGACGTTTTTTAAATCAAGATTATTTCTAATTTTATTTTGTAAACATTTCCTAAACAAAATTTTGATTCGATAATTAATCGAGCTATGGTGTTTAATTAGCGATACCTTCAAATATATTCTTTAAAGAAAAAAATTAAGTAAGCAACGTAAATTACCTATTTTCTAAAACGTGCTTAGTGTAATGATTCATTCTACAGTCATTGCTATAAGATAACCCCTGCTGAGACTACCTGCTGTTAGAATTGTAAATGATACCCCTAAGCCCGCTTCACAATGTGCAAACTTTTGTTTACAGAAATTGTGGTGTCCAAGTTTTAAATTTCATGAGTGTACATAGAACGTGCAAGCTCACTCACACATTGCTCTACTTTTTTTGTAAGTAATGAGTGGGAGGTTTAAATAAGCATGGTATATAGCAGGTGTGAACAGGTACTAGCATGTTCTGGATTGTGCTTTGCAAGTGGTAGAAACTAAATGCGTAAAATAATCAAAATTTCAAACAAAAATAAGTGTGGTTAAGTGGAGTGAAGCAAATACAATAGATTTTATTAAACATTATATTAATGAAGAATGTTTATAGAATATAACGTGCAACGATTACAAAAATAGGCAAAGAAGAGAAGTTGCCTATATAAGAAATCAGAAATTTGTAACTTTTTTTATCATGTTTTACCATACAAGATATAAAAAATAAAATAAAGAACATTAGATCAACTTACTATCAAGAATTGAAAAAAGTTAAGAGTTCAATGGGAACAAGCACCGGCGGGGAAATGATTTAAAAACCTTACATAAAATGGTTTGATTCTTTTGTATTTGGTTATGCAGATGATAACGCCAACAAGAAAGACTGTTTTCAATAATTCAAATACAGTACGTAAAATTTTAAGTGGCATAAAAACAATTAGTAATTGGATACAAGATTATATATTTTTCTGAATCAAGTACATATTAACATTAATTTATTTGAAAAGTGAAACCTAGGTACTTAAGTAAACCTTGCTTTTGGTCTAGGCTATAATTTTATAAGATTGCCATCTTCCAGGATGTATTTCTTCTGTGTTAATATCTTCTGTATTAACACAGTCTCGTGTAATATAGCTCATACTGGTTAATGCTACATATAGCAATGACGATCAAATCTACTTCATCAGGATGTAGAGGAATATGCTTGTATAATATGAGGAATCTAGAAGTAAGTATTCCGAAAGCATTTTTGACAATTCTTCGTGCTTCGTGATAAACGGTAGTTAAATTTTTTTTTGTCTTTTGTCTATCACTTCTCGAAAGGGATGAGTTAACGTAAGAAAAGCTGTAATTGTCGTCAACTAAAGCCAACAATACTATACTGTTACACCTTTTATAGTATTCTGAAACCACGTTCAATTGATACCCACTGTTCTACAGCTGATGGTATCTGAAATTAGTCTTAATTAAATTTTATTTACATATTTCAGGAGACTCCAGATCATTAAAAAACTATGAACCGGAAAATGTTGAGTCAACGAACAATATTGAACTTCTTACTGATTCCATTCGCGTTTCTAAAATGACTACTGTTGCTACTAGTAAACGAAAAATCTATGACAGAATAATGGCCGTGTCAAATGCTGTCAAGGAGTTGAAAGAATCTTTTTATGATAATGAATTTCATTTATTTGAAATTGATGTAGCATCACAATTGCGTAAAATGCCTCTACAAAACTCACTACGACTTCAAACAAAAAAACAAGAATTAGGGTAAAGGGAGGACAGTTGGACCACCTTTTAAAAAGACGCAACAACTTCTTTATTATTTAACAAAATCTTTTCAAAATAATGCCACAACATAGAGCAACGAATTGTTAACTTATATATTTTTACTAATAACCTAGCGAACAGTGTTATTTTAGAATAAAAGAAAATTAAATAATAAAAAATGGTCCATCTCTCCTACCCCTACGAAGAGAGATGGACTTCGTAGGGTAGGAGAGATGGACCCTACTATATTTATGGTTTTTGCTTGGTAAGTTTAATTCCGCAAGTTTGACAGGTATTTTTATAAGACGTGCAGTCCTCATGCAACCAACGCCGGCATATAGTACATTCTATCCAGGCAACTTTCTTCTCGGTAAGTCGATAATCTTCATTACATCCCACGCATTCGTTTTCTAGGTCGCTGAAATGTTCAGCCTCACTGGAAGTGTCGTTGAAAATCGGCTCATCTGAATCTGAAGAAGATGAGTTACATCTACGTTTTTTATTACTTTTTGAGTTTGTTTTCCTGCTGTTGTTTTTAGTTTATTTTCCTTGTCCTTTCTCTTATTTTCTTCTTTCTGTACCTTGGCTTTTGTATTCTTTTCTTGTTTTTCTGCTTTAGAGCTCTTCTTTTCTTCTTTAGCCTTCCTTATTTCTTCTTTCTTTACTAGAGCTTCCTTTCGCTCTTGTATATATTCTGGTGAATTAATAACACCACTTACTACTTTCTTACGTACTCTTTTTAAAGCGGAAGTTATTATTGGCACAGGTGAGACCACCTCTAATGCTTTTCAGGTGTTATATCTTCCTGTTCAATTACGTTGTCCGGAGTGATTGCCCTCCGTTGAACACCAGATGATCCAGCTTGTGGGGAGTTAGTTGTGTTACCCACCCGTTCTTGAGGTTGCATGTGACTTAGTTCTAGAGACTTTTCCTCCTCCAACAAAAATGCATGGTCTGGAATTTTCTCCGAATTAAATGGAAGTATTCCAGTTGCTCTAAATGCTGAGACCGCATTGTCGACTGTTGCTGCTTTTCCCCAAGATTCACCTAAGAGCCTTCCAAACTGCAGCCTGTTAAGTTTCCTGTTTGGATTATTTAAAATCATGTGTCTGCAGGCTTCGTAAAACTTCTGTTTCAGTGATTTGAAGAAGGCACGGTCTAATGGTTGCAGGTAGTGGGATGTATGTGGTGGTAAACAGTACAAAATTACATCATTTTGTTCTGCTGTTTCTAGTAGACCAATGTTAGTAGTGTGCGATGAATGGCCATCCATTAAAAGCATAACCTTTCCAGGACTTTTTCTAGGGAGAAAGTGAGTCGTGAACCAGTCTAAGAATATCTCGGAAGTAACGTACGCCGATTTTTGTGACATTTGTATTCGCGCTCCGGGAGGCATGTCATCACACCATTCTTCTTTTCTATTTTTACCTTTAAAAATGCAGTAAGGTGGTAAATAGATTCCTTCTGCACTAATGCATGCGATTATACTTATGGTTTCTCCTTTCTCACTAGAGCTAATGCTAGGGACAGCTTTAGATCCTTTGGCAGCAACAACCTGTCCAGCTCTGGTATTCAATTGAAGGCCGGTCTCATCTGTGTTGTACACATTAGCAGGCTTATCAAAGAGAGAGTTGTCTTGAAGAATTCTTTCAAGGTTCTCAAAGTAATTTTTAACAATATCTCTGGACATGCCTCGGGCTCGAGCCACTGATGTATTTTCAGCTTTTCGGATAGAAAGCTCTTGTCTTCTTCTTAAAAAGACTGCAACCATTTTTACCAGCCTTTCCTGTAAGTGGAAAAACATAATGAAAAAATTTTACTATGTAAACCGGTTAGCTTAAAGTTTACCTTCACTATGGTTAAATTTATGTGGAATGCCTAGTTTATTCGCTAGTTTGTATGCCATTATACAAACTTCTTCTCTTGTTGGTGCAAAACCATGTTGCTGTAGTTTTTTAATGTGATTGGCCAGTTTTCCTTCAGCATTTTTGCCTAGCATGGAATCAGGGCCTAGTCTTTGTTGTTTCTCAAAATTAGTTGTTTTTAGTCGTCGTTTTAATGTAGTTTTTGGGATTCCAAACGTTGTAGCTGCCTCATTTACACCCAGTTCATTGGATATTACAGCATTTACTGCAAGATTTAAACTTTCGCCACTCCAACATCCCCTTGGCGTGGTATTTCTTTTACGAAGGTATCTGTTTGGCATTCTTATTTCGCCTAAAAAATAAATAAGCTTCGTTAGTCTTCCCTATATTTTACTGGTCCATCTCTCCTCAAACAAGAGGAGAGATGGACCAGATAATAACAGACAAAAAAAATGCGTTCAAGTAAAAATTTTAAGGTTATGGTACACAAAACTTCTAACTCGTCTTTATATTTATAAAAAATGGTATTATCTTACCTAGCACACACAGGATTTGAAAAATTTTAACCACTGACAAAAGTTTTAACACTTGAAAAAATATTATTTTGCTCAAAACTTTTAAACACACCACCATAGAAACTAACCAAACAATGTACCGTTACGAACTGAAGGTGGCTCCCAAACACCGCTTCACAGAGCCCGCCTTGTTGCCAGACTTACTGAAATATTCGTAGTAGTCCATCTCTCCTCCTGGTCCATCTCTCCTCCCTTTACCCCACTGAAAAGAATTTTCTTAATTCAATATTACGGTTAAGAAGCATTTATATATTTAATTATTATCACACGAAAATACATCCTTTTCAAACAAAATAAAATCACAATTGCAAAGTGGGTAACAAAAAGTAATGTTTTCCGAGTACGCTAATAAACTGTACCACTAAAGGAGAAAATGAACTACAGATTGTGCTCTGCTACGAAAAACTTTATTTGGGTAAAATAAATCCAATTGGAGATCAGATTGTAAAACATTAACATAACTCATCATTTGTACAAGAGAATAGTAATAGAAACACTAAGTATTAAAATGACCAATTCTGAACAAAACATTGTTTCCTGTATTACAATAATGACTTGAATTCCAAAAATGAAGTGATTTTACAAGAGCAGAACATTTTATCTGCCCATGCTCCAACTTCTATATAAAAAGCAAATTGGACATTATACGTCTATTTTCTAGTGTAGACATGTTCAAATGCATTAACAAATTATTCCTGCCACACCAATTGCATCTAAATCATTCTGAATCAAAATAGTCCTGAATATCTTTTACAGTACGCATACAATAAACATTTACAGTTAATGATACAATCTCTTATATTGTTTATAAATAGCAAAAATAACACAGGCCCTATGTGATAACCCTAGGGAACTCCAAAAGGAATAATTATTTCTCTAAAGTAATGGCTGTCGATTCTAACAATTTGCTTCTTGTTATAAAAAAAAACTTTTTAACCATTCAACGATCATCACATTGAACCCATACTGTTCTAACTTCATTAACAAAGTGCTGATGTTCACTTTATCAAAAGCTTTGGGGAAATTAGTATAAATAACGTAAATCTGCATACGATTCTCCAAAGTCCCCGACAAAAAGGCATCATATTGCATGTGATTAGTTGTTGTAGCGCAAACATATCAATTGCTTTGTTAGTAAACAATCTAATATATTTGGAATGATTGACTGTAGAGAAATGACTCTATAATATTTAATATCACGCCTGTCGCTTGATTGGAAAATTGGCTATAGATAGCTTAATTTACATTAATCAGGGAAACACCGATCTTGTATAGAACGCGTAAAGATTATAGTAAGAGGTATAATAACAGAATAAATATATCTTTTTAATACTACACTAGGGATATTATCAGGACCGTGTGTGAAGCAGGTACGTAAATGATGTTGTAATTCTAGACGGAGAAAAAATAATCGGCAAATAAATTACCTGTATCATTTAAATTGTTACTACGGTTGTTGGACAAAAACATTTCAAAAGGCATTCTTTTCGGTCATTTACAAATCGCCAAAAGTTATTTATGTTAGTAGCAAGCTTTATTTCAATACCATTTCAATATTCCCTATAAAGTATGTCACTAAGATGTTTACATTTGTGCCGCAGATTGTAAAAAGTTAGATATTCATTGTACTTTTAAATTAAACATGAGCACACTTTTTCTGTCTAGTTAAACTTATTAAGGTTTCTTAAACCATATAGGGTACTTAGATCGTATAAATATTCTTTTAAAAACCAAAAATTCAAACAATTGATAAATAATGGAATAAAATTCATCAACAAGATCATTAATATTTACAAATATCGAGAAAAGAAACTGCCAATCAGGCGGGAACAGAAATTGATTTCCTCAAACTTTGCATCACGAAAAAAGTATCAACCGCAATATCACAAAACTCGAGATCTTGAAACACAACACGTGTATTAGGCAAATTATTTCTTTGAGCCCAATTTGAACAACTAAGTGAATTCTGAAAAATCGCAGCTCCTGGGCCAGCTTCATAATTTGCCATAACTCCCATATAGTCATGTAACCAATGATCGTTGGGAAGATTGTAGTCACCACATTGGGGGAATGATTATCACATAAGTCTTCAACAGCTTGACAATGGGATTCTTACACTTCTAAAGAACTGTTTGGAGGAATATAAATTACCCCTATAAGCACAACCCCTTTGATGACTTTGACCTTTAAGAAAAGGGTTCCACGTTTGTCGTAGCGTTTAGAACTAAAGCACTAATAGTTTTGTTCACCGTCACGTTTTTTCATTACTTGTTGCTTCAGATCTGTCACAACGATATATATTATAATTAACAAGAGTAAATCCTTAACACAAGAATCGAGCCATGTTTCAACAATAGTTATTACGTCATAACTACCAAAAGCTACTGCTATACTAAAATCACGAATTTTACTCTTGATACCCCCCGCATTGTGATAATAAATGTTTAGTTGTTTGATTTTTGAGAGTTAGAATTAATTGCTTGTGTTTTTACAATTTTAGGAATACCACAAATATAACGAATTGTCAACTGCTTTTCACCTTTACTTATTTGGTTTTCTAATTCCTACGCAAGCGATTAAGGTATAATCGCTGGTTTTAAGTAGAATCAGATTTAATTGTAACGTTGATGAGAGTGATGTGCTCTAATTGTTGATTTACCGACGCGAATAGCTTAGTATGCGAGAAATATTAAAGTTTATGGATTTTATTTATATCACTATAGAATGTTAAATCAGCTTCATTTCTTGCTTGAGAGGAATTAAAAGATAGTTTTGTTAAGTTATATATAATTTCTTGGCTATTCTTGGCACATCTCGATCTTTCATCAATTTTATTGTAAAGTTCCTCAACATTAGATATTTTTGTTTCCTTCAATTCATTTATTCAGACAAGATCCAGATGTTATTCATTTGCCCTCAATAGGTTTAACTTCCTGGTCTTATAATCCTTCAATTTCTACAAACTCTAATCAAATGATCAATCTCAAAAAAAGCAAAATGATGAATTAACAGAATCTATACGACCAATTTCTTCACATGATAATTATGATGAAGATGTTTCATTAACTCAGTTATTAATGATTTAAAATCAATAAAACACTTTCGTTATGATAGTTTAAAGGTTATTTAAAACTTACCTGAATAAAGCCTATGAGAGCATTTCTGATTGCCTTGCAAACTTCCGGGATAAACTGACACATCGTTGAACGTGGAATCTTATACAAAAATTCAAAAGAGTGACGAGGAATCGTAGAGTTAGTTCAAGTTTGCTTCTAGAGGGAATTGCATTTGTCATATGAGTGTCCTGACGCTGAATGCCATTCGATATTTTCTTCAAATTCATTTACTTCCATTCTAAGATGATTTTTATAAGAGGAGATATTTTCATTTCTTAATTCTTGTAATCTTGTATCGATCCAATTTTTTGACCAAAATTCCATTATTTCTTCTACCATCTTCCTTCTTTTTACACTCTAATTTTTTCTCCAATTCCTTACACAAAATATTTGTCAAGTTTTTAATACAGTTAGTTATAAGTTTTTCACCCATCGTGTTTATTTCAATAAAAATGTTAATAAATAAGTGTTACACTTTTAGCTGATAAGTAAGTAAAAATGAAAGTCAAAATAAACTCGCATGCGATTTAGCAAGCAGCTGGAATAAGCTTGTGTTAACACAATTGTATTGCGAGTAAATGCGCACGCAATTATATGTATAAATGAGTCCTTGTCAAAATTGATGCATTTTTATCATGTTCAAAACTGTATTTTAACTATGAACATAAATTTTGCTTCCGAGATGCAAAAATAGAAACCAAATTAATAATGAAACAAAAACGCCTTCCAGGAATGGACCGTGTCAAAAGGTAACCGTACTTGCCTGTTCAACACGGTCCAATCCCGAAGGCGTTTTGGTTCAATAGTGTCTCCTGCCGTGGATGCCTCAATTCTTACAAATTAGTATTCTATTAAAATTCAATTGTACAAACACCCCTAATACAAAATAATTCAATATTTTAAGAACAGCATATTTATTATTGGTTGGTTGTTGTGATTACATCTGTTTGATAAAAACAGGAAAGCCGAATTTTTATTTCTTGGTCGATAGCGTTTTGTCGTCACTAAAAAGTGGGTCGTATAAGCATAATAAATACATATTGCTACGGTCAGTTGTTAGAAAAGTATGCCCCTCAGTGGAGAATAGGGTGCGGGTTAGGAAAGTCAACGTTATTCCTAGTATCTATAGAAAAAAATTAAAATGGTAGGGCGCCAGGTTCGAGTAACGCTGGAGAGAAGAATCTGACCCAGAACCAAAGATCAGCAGCTAACTGTCCGCAGCAAAATATACAGAAAAAGGGAAGGTACGCCTATGGTAAACTTAACCTAGAATGTGTCGATTTATGGTACTGAGTAACGTTACAGATTACATAAATTTAAGGAAGACGTGTAAGGGAAGTTTTACGACTAATTCAGTCACCGCAAAGTTTAAACGATTGTTCACTTTGGCCTGTCGGGGGAACGAGCTCGTACCGAGAAAGTCAATGGAACTAAATGCGTTCGGCTTAATTAAGATTGAGGTTTAGATTCTTACACGACTTAGGTATTAAATACTCTTATCTATAACTACTTAACGTTCCAGGTATATTATGCAATTACACATTCGAGCGACAAATAATCCGCAATAAATTTTCTACGTTCGCGCCTGATAGTTGGTGTCAAGGGGGGACTTCTACTTGAGTGATAGGTCGACTGCAGGTTCACGCGCAATTAAAAAATATTAAAACCTCTGACCTTCCACACAGCTGTAGGAGTATTACTATTGCTCTCAATGGTACTAACGGTTCGGAATGAGCCTCCACCGTGGTCTGCGAATCTGACGGAGTATTCGTGGGTAGCTATTTCGGCACAACGCCTTCAAAAGCCATGAGTAGACCCGCAATAGCCGTACAAGTTGACGAAGGAACAACCGGAAGAGAATCTATTCGTAATAGGGTGACATAAACCACCCTCTCTAGAATAAACATAGGGATGTTAGCAATAGATAAACCCCAAGGTCAATCTGTTTATAGAACAGTTCACGTGAAGCACAACCTTTTAGCAAATTTTAAAAGCCACTTTATGCGGTATCAAATATTTTACCTACAAAATAAAGTTTTTAAAACGTTGAAGGGTTTCAGAATCTCTTACCATCGGCCTGATTACCCCTTCAGATGAGGGTTGATGTTCTCCTCGTGAACGGTTGATTTAGGACAAGCTTTCCGGAAGCGTTTAAATGCAGATTACCAATCGTGGACAGTTTCAAGTTATAAACGCCGGAAACCAATACAAAGTAATTCCCGCAAAATTGGGTTAAGGAGTGTGTACACAGGAGGAGCGTTTACACTTCGAACGTTACAATATTTAATTGAGTTTATACATGAAATTTAATTTTGCAATATGCTTTTGATTGTGGTTTCTAGGGTCTCTCTAATTTTCCTTTATTAAAAATTAATTCAGTTTATTTAGTAAAAGCTAATTTATGTTTACAATCACGACCACTAAAAAAAGTTTCTTTTTACGTCGTCAAGGCTTTTGTTACTCAACACACAAAAGAAAAAGAATGGGGTCGTGAAAAGAGAAAATAAAAAACCGCTAACTAAGTGGTACAATTTGATACACTTGTGATGCATAATTTGACAAATAATCTATTACTATTATTATTAAAAACAAAAAAATTACTGTTTGTCCTGCTCCTGCACTTTTACTTGACCTCATTAAATTTGTTTTACAGAAAACAAAAACACCTACGTTAAGGATTGTTTACATACTGACCGATAGTAAGTTAAATACCAAAGACTTATATATACTATATTTAATATTTACCAAATATTTTTTTTATGTTTTCACAAATGCTCAAATGCATATTTACTGAATATTTGTTTTTCACTAATTTAAATAAAAATATAATATTTCTTAAAAACTGCGGAATAAATATTGTTAAACAAGTAAACATAAATATTCGTTTAAGTATTATAGGTAATGATACACCAAATATTTCTTAAGTATACACGTAAAAAATATTTAACACAGATTTCCAACAGACAAATATCTATATAATAATATTGAAATATTTAGTGCTGCTTGGATACTATCTAGAAGAAAACATTTTTAACGTTTAAACTGGTGCAATAATAAACAAATCTTGCATTTTGATTAATTTAATCTCAAACAAATTTGCTTAATTAATCATTTATTGAGCGGCGACATAACAAAATAAAAATTATTTTTTTCAGCTACATTATAATTCAAACCTCGATCGTACGACTACAAAAGAGTTAAATGCATAAATTAACTTTTTAAAACCTATAACTTTTTACTGCCTTTCTAGTTCATCTCCAGTAATCTTCAAAGAAACGTTTTATTTAATTAAAAGCGTCTGCTCTAAAAACACGATCATGGTAACCAGTAATAGTACAAAAAACCAAACGTTGCATACATAATTACAGCTTTTAAAACCCATTATTATTATTTCGTATTACAAAGTACGAGACTAACTCTAAAAGCTTATTTGATTAAGATAGTACAAGATAAATGGATTACGACTTTTAGTAATGTGCGGTGCATGTAATTAAAGGCCAACTTTAATTTAAGCACATACCTTTAAAGCTAAATTGCGTTACACCATCAGTAAAGTAATAACTTGTAATTTGAAGCAACTCTCACGTTACGATGAACGTAAATAATAAACAATGAATTTAGTTAATGAAGGTGGTATAACAAAAAGGAAATTACAGAAAATTTGAGTGTGGAAAATCTGAACTGCACGCTAATACTTCTTTCATTACTAAATGGAAAAAGGCCATTATTAAACTGATACGATTTTTATTAGATAATATACCTACAGATAACCCAAAAGTATCCTTCCACCCTGGTTATAGTTATATGAATAAGTAATAACTTTTATGTTAATATTTGAATGGTTTCACATTACGAACTTTGTTTCTTATACTTTTTATAACTTCTTAATGTTGCAATAAAAACTTTTTCAGTTCTAGTGTAAGTAATAAACAGCCATAAATTTTAAAGTAGCGTATTCTTAAAAAAAGTTTCCTTATTGTTTCAAGACCTTTATCGAGTGAGAATATTCGTTCACTTGTAAGTTGTTACAGACATTAATATTTTATGAACTCTATACAATTTTTTGTTACAAAGCATTGCGATATAAATACATTAAGGACAATTCTATCGTATTTTGAAATATCAAATTTCATCATATACACGCAAATCAAATACAGTTTAAATTGGATGTGTCAAGTGTAACTCTCTTGGGATGGTTTGTTAGACGAATAATATTCGAAATTTTTATAGAAATTTTATGACAGATTTTATTTCGGTATATGTAATGGGATTTTGCTTAAACTACAAGTGTTCTTTTAGATTCGCAGAATGTGTTTGAAACCTATAGCTAGTTTTATTTTGTGGATAACACTCTTAAAAAAAACAAAACGATTTGTCGTAAAAATTTATTTTCTGTTATGGATTCCAAGCACAAACTTTAAATTAAATTTCTTCTGAGTTCTTTTAGTGGATCGCATAGTTACTGTTTGCACCTGAAAACTTGGAGTCTGAGGTAAAGGGATAGATGAAGGTAAATGCAACGGAACAATGACTTACAGTAATTAATTACTAAATTAGTAATGTAGAGTTTTTCCGGAGAGTGCAAGCTTAGTGAAAAGCCGCAAGCCTCACTATTGTCTATTGTCTATTAATTGCATACAGTGTTTTTTCTACTTTGCGTTCATATTGTAGTTTTTTCTACTTTGCGTTCATATTGTAGTTTTTATGATACGCAAACGCGTTTCATAAAATAAATACGGTTTCATAAAAATTACACTAAAACGGTGAAAATTTTCTTTTAGTTGGCAATAGTGGCTTAATGTCATTTAATTTTAATCGCATATTTAGAAATGTTTAGCATAACCTCAATGGAATAAAACTAAGTTGAAATTCCAATTTTTAAGCAACACTATAAACATTGTTTAATTATTTTCGTAGCAAAGTATATAGACGGTAAGTACTACCTTTATTTGTTATATCAGATTTGCTTTTGATAAAATTGGCGAAGTTAAATATATTATGTTACTGACATAAATAAACTCAAGAGCCTCACCCTATAACATTGTAATTTTGTTTTCTTTTACAGTACATAAAACTAGAGCACAACACTTTGAAGTGGATGTTACCTTCGGCACGAACAAAAAGATTCTTTGTAACCCTACAAAGATTGTTACTTGTTACGGGCCACTTTGTTGTTCGGTTAACATTCAAAAAGAAAACAAAGCTCTGGAAACATTTTAACGTTTGTAATAAAGATACCATAAGTTTGGTGGTTATTGGAATGCCAACGTTTTTGGGATCGTTGTCCTTACGGCATGAAACTCCATTGGCACGTTTACAAGAAACAAATTCTGTGTAATTATTATTTTATATATGTATTATTGAAAGCATGACTTTAATACAAATATGGGTGTTTTTGATTGGTAAATTCAAGATTCCAAGTATGTACATTTAATTACATCTAAAATTATTCTTTTGTGAAAATTTGTGTAATGTAATTTAATATTATAATATTGTAAGTGAAGAATAAAAGAAGTATGTTCAAGATCAGTAAGTTTCCAAAAGTAAGGTGCGTCTAATAATTTGATTAGGGATTAGTAATGTGTTTTTAAAGACGACTAATTTGAATTCTGCGCCGACACAATGGTGGGGATACCGGGTATCGTTGTCAAAGTGCACATTCACATGGTTCTAAATTCTATTATGTTTATTATTCTGTAGGTCTTAATTTTTGTTCTGTCATAAAGGAAGATTTCAGATATAGTTTTTTATTTTAAAAACAAGTAAACAACAAACTAGAACTCAATTATTATGACTATAAAAATTACAATTATTATAGGAGACGTTAACGGTCACTGACGAAGAATCTTTTGCATGAATTACAACACCCGGAACACTCTCATTGGCAGTAACAATGTTTTGAGTATTTGCATTAGTTGTGGTGATGTCAATAAGAGGATTCTGTGTCGAAGAACTTGGCAAATTAAAACTATTATCTGAAGTGGAACAAGAAGGTGGGTTTGCACAAGGCCTAAGCATTTCTGCCACTTCAATTTTCTTACTTAGGGTCGACTCGACATACCCTTCAGCCACAGCAGACGATTTCCATCCACCGTGACGTTTGAGGCTCAGCAAGTCTCCACCCTTATTGGCCAACTGAGTGGCACTCGACCTCCTAAAACAGTGGCCCGTATAAAGTTGTGGATGGGGCAGTTTAAGAAAAATGGCAATTTCTTTTGAGACTTTGCCCATTGTGTTAATTCCAATAGGGTTATTAATGCAACGTCCATTTCTATATGTCAAAAAAAATCGCTTGTGTGTGGTGTTGGTGGGTCTTAGAGCAACATAAGCATTAATTAATGTAATCCATTTTTTTCAGTAATAACAAATTCTCTGGACAAGTTGTTTTTTGTTGTTGGTATGGAGACTATAATGGTGTCGGACTGTAATTTAACGTCATCAGTGGACATGTTTGTGAGCTCATCACGCCTACAGGCCCCGCTGTATCCCATTATCAAGATGACCTAAAATTCATAAAATTCGTTTTATTTAGGGTCAGTTGCACCAAACTCGATTCATTTAAGGGAGTAATGATTGTTTTAAACCACAGTTAAATTTAACTGAGTTTGGTGCAATTGCTGCCTTTACTATTTATATCGGTAGTTATAGAAGTAGTTATTTATGTAGTTTTTAGAAATAGTTATTAGGAGTATAGTTATTTATGTAGTTTTTAGAAGTATAGTTATTTATGTAGTTTTTAGAAGTAGTTATTAAGAGTATAGTTATTTATGTAGTATGTAGTTATTCATTTAGTTATTATTTTTACTAATTTGAAATCGTCATAATTTATACACTTTCTAATAATACAATTATACTTACTTTCATTGCCAAATAAATTTTGTCTTCTGCTTCGTTAATAAATTTACTAATTTCGAATTCTTCTAAAATTTTGGATTTTTCGGAGTGTATCCTTCTGAACACCGTTTTAGAAGAGCTTTTAATTTGTAATAATTCGAAATGTCATGATTTAAATGGATGTTTATACACGACTTTAATTGAGAATAAAGACTCCATAAGCTGGATGCTTTGTATTTTTGCCGTTTTAACTCAAAATATGCCAGCATGACGTTTTCAGAAATCGTCGAAATGTTATTCTCTTTGCGCCATTTCTCAAATTCCGTAAAATTTTTTTCATAAGTTGAGCGCGACTTTACTGGAAGCAAATTTTCCATTGTGTTTTGTGCGATTTCTCGTATTTCAGGAGGAGTACTTTCTAAATCATCTTCCATATTTAACAACTTCTTTACACGAATAAAATTTATAATTAACTCTACAGAAAAATTATACTGACGCTTCGAATATATTTATAACCATAGCCGCCTTTAATTGAAAAAGTGTTGCCAACAGTGACAACCTTAGTGATAAAATTTTTTTTTTAAAGATATTTATATTTTACAAAGCCCAAAACGCAAAGTAGAAAATACTATATGATATCTCGTTTATAAGGCATTTTGTCGCACTTACTTCTTTATGGCACTCCTCGCTGCGCTCGTCGTGCCCTAAACCCGTGCGTGCGCCAAAATGCTTCTTATGAAACTCGTATCATAATATACTATTTTCGACTTTGCAACGTTAATAGGTCTATAACGACACCAATATCAGTATCGTTATAAAGTCACTAAAAGTCTGTAACCATACTGCTCTGTAGTTCAAGTTGGTATTTGAATGATTAATTCAAAGTTAGTGGACGCCAAATTTATCGTGGTACCAACTTTCTAAAAAAAATTACTAAATGTCATAGTTTAAACATGGAGTTATATTTTTTAATTTTTTATAGATTTAAGATGCAAAGTCGAAAAATTGTGTATTACACACATTACATAAGAGGCTGTTATTGCACTCGTCTTGTACAACAATAGCATTTCTTATGTAACTCGTATAATAATATATTATTTAATAATTTGCGTTTATAATATTTTTTATTACGATATGCAAAAGCGTTCTATAATGGGCCATAGCATTCATATTGTCTCAAGCAACTTATTTTTTTTCTGGTATATGTTTATTTAGTATAAATGGTATGTCATATCAAATTGTTTGTTTTTGTAAACTAACCATATAATTTACATTATTTGAATAAATTAGTTTGTTTATAATTTTTTCAACACCACATATTTGGCAGAATACTTAATGCAGGTAGTTGATACAAAGGAATTTATAACAGATTTAAAGAGATGCTTTTTAGGGAACCATTACGGTCTACGAGCTCCTTCCCATTTTAGTTGGCCCAAGTATTGAAATTTAATTTTTCTTTAGTTACAATGTTACGATAACACTTGTTTGATGATTATCATTTCCTAACAAGGTATACTTGACAATATTAAAAGCCCTGTTAGGTTGTTCAAGGTATATGACATTTTGTTTTTAATGAAAGTACTTTATTAAAGAAAACACATGGCGAAAACCGTTTTTTAATTGATTGTGCCGATCTTGAGATATCCGCCCGAATCAACACAAATACTGGTGTGTGTGACGTCACTTACGCCTCAGCAACGCATTCATCGGTATACCAGTGAACGTAGTAGGCGCGAAAAGTGTTAATCAGTGCAATTTACGGCTATATTGCAAAATATCATTAATTCGTTAAGATGACACTGTGTTGTGTAGTGGGATGTTCAGAAAGATCTGAAAAAAAATCTAATTGGTTTTCATGTTTTTCCAATCTGTGATAAATCGCCGGTGCGATACAAAGCTTGGGTTAATAGAATTAACAGAGCGCATTTTACACCAAATTGAAGAACTGTTGTATGTTCACGACACTTTCAAGATGAAGACTTTGAAATATCGCCAGTAGTTCTTAAAAATATTGACGTTAAACCCAAAGTGGCCTTAAAAGATCAGCCGTTCTATCCAAGTACTTGAAAGCAAACAAAACATGCAAGAAACCTCTAAAGCGGGAACCGAAGTATGTTAAACAAAGAAATATTTTTGACATTGTTGGGGTAACACTAATTACCAACGGTAAGAAAGCAACTGTAAATAAAGTGAACATTTTTAAATAGTTGTCCATAATTCTGTCTCAGATATGCAAGACGCAGTTTTCCCGAAGATAGCAGAGGAATCAGTGGAAGATACTACATAAAACTGCAACGATATAGAGATGCAAAGTGAGTTAGGGAATGAAACGTTGCGGAAATATTGGCATCCTACAATTCCTAAGCGTAGTTATTTAGCTGCAGAAAACATAAGGTTACCTAGACATGATACGGATCCTACGATGACAGATATTTCTGAAATGGAATATTCTTCAGAAGAAAATGATGATAGTGACAATCAGTTTTTAGATACAGCTTGTAGTATTAACGACGACAGACTGTTGTTAGTAAACTGAAAAAGTTTGAGACAATTATTTACGAACTGCAACGAATGTGCAGAAAAAGTCAGTGATATATCTGTCAAGGAACGAAGATGTGCCGTGTACGTATCGTGTATATTTTCAAACAATCACACATATGTATGGAAATTTAGTGACACCATAAACAGATTTTCTAAATTTAAGTTTCTTAAAAACTCTAGTTATTATAACATTATTTCAAAATCTTTTCACCCTGCCATTAAATTCCTGTGGGTTAGCAAAAAGGACAGTATTTTGAAAGAAGCAGTTGAAAATTCTAACGATGAGCTGTGGATAGCTGGAGATGGGCAATATGATAGTCCCGGTTTTTGTGCCAAATATTGCACATATTCAGTGATAGACATTTCAAGTCAGAAAATTTTAGATTTTGTTGTAGTTCAAAAGGGGCAAATTGAAGGTGAACTTGAAAAAGCGGCCTGTGAGAAACTACTACAGAATTTATTTCAAATTGATTTGCCTATAAAACTATTTCTTACTGATCGGCATCGTGGAATACGCAAAATGATAAGAACAAAATACCCGCAAGCGACACATAAATTTGATGTTTGGCACATGGCGAAAACATTAGCTAAACAAATAAAATTATAAAAAGTCAGCGTTTATTCAGGGTTGGAAATAAAGCATAATAAATCATTTATGGTAGGTCAGACTTGTGGAGGTGACGAAGGCATTTTAATAGAAAAATTTACATCACTGTTAAATCACGTGTGTAATATTTATTCTTGGTCTGGAAATAAGTATATACATGCATGTGAACATGAAGAACTGAAGCCTGAATTTGTTGTAGAAATAAATTGGATATCTCCAAATTCAAATGATTATAGGATTCTCAATTCAATTATTAAAGATAAAAAGTATTTTGGCAGATTTAAAACAAACGAAGCACTATTGCCATACTGGTAGTTTAGAATCATATCATAACAAAAGGTTGAAATATCTGCCAAAAAGAAACTTATTTTTTTACGATGGAAAGGTTTGCCGAGCGATGCTAGCGATACTAGATCATAATTCAAATGTCGGACGTGACATAACTGGCAAAAAATAAAATTCTCAAAAGCAACGAATAAATGGGTATTTCGAAACAATTACGAGAAAAAGAGCGCCGAATGGAAAAAACGGCTTTGTCGTATAGTATTCCAAATAGCATCTTCAGAGCTGGTCTTGGTAGAAGAAAATGATTGTCACACTGACTTAGGCATACCTACAAATATTGCTCCTGTGGAACGTCCGCACATTAAAGACATATGAAAAAACGTTAGCCATAGATTTGGAGGCATGTCGAAATCAGTGGAATAATCAAAAAATTTATATGACAATTACATAGTTTTGTTTTATGTTGAAAATTTATTTTGAGTTTTTATTAATTTGTTAAATTTACAATACAGTAATTTTAATCAAAATATTCTGGAGCAACTCCCTCAGCTGCGACAAATCCTAGATACTCTTGATCAGCTGGATTTGGATATTCAAACTTCACGGCTGCAATCACACAAGATGGTAAAATTTTGCGCCGTTTCTTTCCAAGTTTAGTCCAAGAGTTCATCCAATAGACAAACTGTCGATAAGCAACGTGTCTCCACATCCGATTTGAAATTGTTTGCAACTCTGCAGTTTGTGGTTCGCTCTTGCAATGCATCAAAATATGGTAACGAGTAGTTCTTAAAGTGTCCATATTTAAAACAACACTTTTAAACAAATCATGCATCGTAATACACTCTAAGTCACCCTTTATATTACCAATAATTTCGCTTTCCTGGCAACAAATACTTTCTGCGTTGGATGGCATAGATCCGCATTTCCCGCAAAGACACCAGTGTGTATTACCCGTTCGTTCGGCTTCTTTTTCAACTTCTACTGCTGTATTTTCTTTAATTTGGGGTTGTTTTTTACGAAGTTTGAAAGAATACGGTCTGACTTGGTCAGACATCCTACTCGTTACTACGCAAATAAGTTGCAACATACACAAAATAATACAGTGCGCGCTTTCGTTGTGTTTTCTATGCACTCACATCATACGCCAACGCGGGAGTTGGGCGTAAGTGACGTCATTAGAAATTTTACAAAGTCAGTTTACTCACTTATTTGAAGAGATAGAAAATTGCGGTTTTCAGCGTAATATTCACAAAAATCAACCTTTTTTATAACGGTAACTTGTAAAATGACTCAACAGGGCATTTAATTAAAAAATCCAACTTTACCGATATCATTTGGAATTATTAACAAAAATGTAATAAATAAGAGTTTTTATCTTCAAGCGGTCGAAAATGTCGACTTTGTGTATCTCTATCAAAATCGTTGAAGTGACTGTTTTTTCTAACCGTAGTTGAAATGCTTCAAATCCTAGCAGTTGAAATATCTATGGTCCAAGTCAAAATTAACGTTCATTGAAAGCATTTATAGAATTTAAAATTACCATTTGTTTATCAGGTATTTACATATATTATTTAATAATTAAAATAGGTATCTAATAAAAATGACAAAAAGCAAAATAACGAAATTATTAACCAATAATAGTTAACGGCTACCCCTACGGTGTTTAACACGAGCCGCCAATGTTCATGTGCATAACATTCCCATTTCCCAACTGTCATTGTCAATACAAAACGCAACGCCTGTAGCAAAACAAAAGCGCCGTAGGTACAAAGATTCAACTAATTTTTGTCCCGCTTGAAGATAAAATAGTAAATATCATTTAGAGTAGAAGATCTTTTTGTGCTTCGCCCAGTTGCCAATCCTCTGAGCCCACTACAAAAAAATCTACTTCTACTCTTAATGATATAATCTACTATTTTTATATATCAATGCGGTTTGCTAATGTTACAACATAAGTTAAAATCGAGGGGCTTTGGATAAAATCAACTTAAGATAATGGGATGTAACTGTCAAACTTCATTTCTACATTTTAAAGTTGGTTGCGCGTTGTATTTGACAAAATGGGAAAAGAAAAAGGAATTGCAAATTTGTTAGACTTGCCGCGTTATAGTGTCCGAAATATCGTCAGAACATATAAAACTACCTGTTCACCTGGTCACCACAAAACCCCGATATATAAGAAAAATTTACAAGTGCTGATAGACGAGCTGCTAATTCCCTTGAGCTAAGTGCTTTGTGGGAAAGCAAATTTCGAGATCCACATGCCATAGAGAGGCATAAAAAGTAAAATATTGAGAGTTAAACTATAAAAATTCATAAAGTTAACAACAAAATTAGTTTTGAAAAAAGGTGACAACTGACAATTTTTTAGGCCAAAGAAAAGCCACTTCTAACTTAAAGACTAAAAAAAAATAAACTAGTATGGGCAAAACAACATAAAAAATGGACCTGCCAACAATTAGGTGCTATTCAATGGAGCGATGAGGTCCGATTTGAAGTGTGTGTTGGACGCAGTCGAAGTCGAGTTATTTACAAACCACATGAAACTTTCCATCCGAAAGAAAAGTTAAATTTCCCGTTTTCGTAATGATCGAAGAAAGTATATCATCCAAAGAAGTAGGGAACCTTTATTTTATAAATGAAATTGTCAATACAGCAAAATACTTGGATATTTTAGAAGAATCAAGAATTACGAACAATGGAGAAATATTTAACATCATGACAAGATTGTGTTTCTGCAGGATGTCATACCTCAAAGAAAGCTCTACAATGGATGGAAAATTACAACACATCACTTTTGGAGTGGGTTTCTAGCAGCCCTGATCTCTCCCCAATAGAGACTTTATGGCATGAGACGATACAATTCTGCTAGGACAATTTCTGAATTAAAGCAGAAACTGCAGGAAATTTGGAATTTATTTACCCAGAGTTTTGCTAAAGCTTGGTAAATACTGCGTTACAGAGAATTTCTGCTGTGATAGAAAATAATGGCCATGTTACTCGGTGGTAAAAATTATAATGACATGATATGTTGTTCATTTAATCACATTTCCTGTGATTTTTAATTAAAATTTAATTTAATTAAAGAGACTAAAACCAGTTACATTCGTCGGTGCTCGGTCGTCTTACCCAACTGAATAGTAAAGTTAAAAGTATATTCACCCTTTGATAACTAATATCTGTTTGGTATCTTTAGATGCCAAACGGTTATTTCAATTAAAGGTTTTGACAGCTGCTAAACATTTATCTAAAGGATAAATATAATAGTTTTCAAATAATTGCTGTAACCACCGATATTCGGTGCCGATACTTGGTAAGCACACAGAGATAAGGGTAAGCGTTTTAAAAAAAATATTTTTGTCTTAGGTTCTTACTTTCGTTATCCTATGAAATGGAGGACATTCTTGACAATGTGGTTATAGAAGAAAAAATTGGCTCAATATCGAAATAAAAAGGCGTCAATATAATATAAACAACAGATATAATCAAACTGACCATTTTATTACAATGGATGATAGCGGATTTCAAATTGAGGTTTTGGTTATCAAAACAAACAGCTTTGGAAATTCTACCTCTAATACAAAATAGTTTGGAGCACCAAACTAGAAGGTATGTGCTACATATTATTATTAAAAATTATTGATAAACAAGACTATTGAGCAATACTAGATTTAGTTCCGATCCGCAAAACTTCTTTATTAAAATGTACACATAGTTGGAGAGTCAATTATTCATTACGATTATAGGAATAACCCAATAACTCCTCTGGAGCAGTTTTTGATTACTCTACATTTTTATGGAACAGGAAGTTTTTATATAATGACAGAACATTTTTTACACATCCATAAGACTACAGCTGGTGTTATTATAAAACAAACAACTGCGGTTATTTATGTAATGAAGAGGAGCAACTACACACAAAAATAAATTTTTATAGGATAGCACGTTTTCCAAAAATTATATATTCGAATTCAATCACCAGGTATAGTTTCAACAGTCTATTTATATAAAATCTATTGTTTTTCACTCTACCGCAGAACACAATTGTGGTGAAAATAATTATAATCTGTGCAAAACTTTCAGGTGGAAAAAATGCAGAACAGTTTAGAAATTGAAAACGATTCATGTCACTAAACGTTCAAGTAGTAAAAGTTGCAAAATTTGTGATATAGTTGTAAGATGGTGTGGATCTGCTCACGATGCCACTATTTTTGAAAATTCTTGAGTAAAAGCTAGATTGGAAAATAATGGACTAGGTAGTAATGTATTATTAGGTGGCAGAGCTTATCCGCAGAAAGAATACATGATGATTCTAATACAAAATTTCTAAAATGCAACAGAAAATACATATAATTAACCTTAAATAAGAACTCGAAATGTTGTTGAGAGGACATTTTGGCGTTTATAAAAGGAGATTTTATATATTATTATGTAATCATCAGATGCAACATACGTTTAGTACAGGAAATTATTATAGCGACAGCTATTCTTAATAATCTCGCTTCCGAAAGGGATAATATTCTCTTTGAAAACTACCTTGAAGAGGGAGATATTGAACTCCCAGGCAATAATCATATACGGCAGCAGGATAAGAGTCGTACACCTTTTATTGATTATTTTCTAAATTTGTAGCTTTTGTTGATTTATTATTGTACAAATACAAAAATTTTAAAAATTAAATGTTTTATTTCTGCAGAAGTATCATACGTGGTGATGTTCTCTATTCTCATTTTTACTTTTTAAATTTAAAAGTTCCAACTCTTTAATTTTGATTTCTTTATCTAATTAGGCATTTTTGATTTGTATTTCAATTAATTTGCTTCTTGATTCTCCAACCTTCATAAATTTGATTTTTAAAGCGTCTTTTTTCCTCCACGGCGCAGGGTTTGCTAAAAGATTGCCTTAATAATTTCCGGGAGGAGTTGTTCTATACAACATTTGACTCTTCTTTAATAAACAAAATTATATTAGCGGTAGAAATTACACTGATTTTGTATACAACATTAATAGTCAATAATTCAATCAAGAGAAATCTGTTCGCTATCCAAAATTTTAAATTTATTTTTGAAATGTTTATGTTTGAATTTTTGACCATTAAATGTCTGTGCTCGTTCAAGGTATATTCGTGCATATCTAATGGAAGAACATTTAAATGTTTTGAATTATAATTGCTGGGATCAAGTTGTGGTGGCTCTTGGTATACAATTTGGAAATCTAAATGCTTTTTGTTTTCCTCCTTGCTTTTTACCTCGACTAAATTTTTCTCATTAACTACTTCTAAAAATAAATAAAATATTTATAAAATACGTTTAATGCAAATAAGTACGCACCAAAGACGGTAGATACAAATTGAGCGTTCATATAAAAAAAATTAAGGACCAAATTGGTGAGTTACGTGCTCACACTTTGGTTAAAAAGTAATGGAACTGGTCTTATATACCTGAATCGTACTCCACATCAACAAGTGACAATTTAAAAATCGAGTGTAAAGTTTCTGTGCTTCAATTTGTATGAATCACAATTTAACAAACTTTGACAGGAACGGCGGCAAATGCTTTGAGGTTGTGATTACCGCCTCTAGTGAAAACGTTTTCTGTCTTTGCACTTTATACTGTTCCTAAACCATTCAAAGATTTAAATTTATTTAGTTTTAAACAACAAATGAAAAATTATTTACTTCAATCAGCTGCGAATTGAATTTAGGCTAAATATGTGTCACTTTAATTTTTTTTTCATCAGAATGTAATACTTTTGGTTTTTTTGTTGCAAACTCAAATTAATTTTTAAATAAGTTTATAAGTATAATGTATTATTAATTTGTTCATTATCTCTTTTAATCTAACGTTTAAGTGGTAGATCAGGTAGTGGTTTTGCCACTAAGCTGAACTTCGTTGAGATAAATAAAGGTTAAATTATTATTATTATTATTACATTATAGTGAGTTTGTGACGTTATTCATTTTGTGGTATGGAAATTTTTTAACAAAACCACGAATATCAACTAAACTATTGTAATATTTCTTTGTTATAATCGTCAGTTGATAGGCCATAGACCTCTTTATTCCCATGGGCTAATAATGAAACGTTAAACAACAAAATATCTAATTGAAATTAATTTAAACACTAGCAAACTTTATTAAAAAAAATATTTTTGGTAAATTATGTTAACAATACAATTAGAATAATTTTCCATCTTATTCGACTGCAATTACACACTGGAGTTGAAGTGGAATTGTTGCTAGTTACTACATTATCGAAGGTAGTTGCTAATTTAATATTAGTAGCCGATGAATTGTCCTTTGAGTCGATACTTTCTCAGTTAACCTAATTTTTGCCGACTACTTGTCGGGTACATTTCCCAATTGTGTAAAAGAAGAAGAAACGGCGAGTCTCCATATTTATCATTATTTACATTTCTTGGACAAAGCATAACAACAAAAAACATAAAATTGAAAAAAAAATGTCCAAATACCCTGGATCACTGAATTTCATGTACATTAAAATTAGTTATTGTTATTAAAAGTAATAGCAAAAAAATCTGAAATTTGATATAATGGTTTGTCAATCAGAAATATTTTTATGGTTTTTCTAAATTTAGTTTGGGGATACATTGATTTTTAAGAAGCTGGTAGGTGATTGTATAGTTTTATACTACTATACATGATAGAGTTTTTAGTACATTATAATTTCGAAGTTTCTAAGTTAAGGTTGTAAGAGGAGGAGTTTCTAGTATTTTGTGAACGAACCTGCCTTTGCGGAAAATTGTGCAGATGGTTATGAATAAAACTAACGGTTTCTAAAATAAACAATGCCGGAAGAGTTAAAATTTTGAATTTTTAAGTATTCTTGTCAATGGTCTCTTTTTTCAGTCCGAAAATGTGTCTGAAAGCTCTTTTTGTAATTTAAATATTATGTTAAATCTCTACTTACAACAGGCACCCCAAAACGGTAATGCATATCGCAAAAGAGATTTGAAAAGAGCATAATATGTTGTCCTAGCGGTGGTTACATTTAGTTTACTAGAGATTGTTTTTAATGCATAACATGTAGAAGACAACTTATTTACTAATGAATAAATGTGAGGCGACCATTTCAGAGAATTGTCTAAAGTAAAACTTAGTCGATTTAATTATATTATTGTCGTCTAACACTATCGGATCTAATTTTCCTATGAAACACATGGTTTTGGTTTTTAATGCATTTAAACTTAAATTGTTTGAGTCACACCACATTTTTAGTGCTAGATGTTCTTCTTTTATTGAATTTTGCAGCGATTTTGATTGTGAGACTCTCCACGTGATGCTGGTGTCATCTGCGAATAATGTTATTTGGCCGTTAAGTATTATTCAAAATCGTTTATAAATAATAATAAGATCGGTCCAAGAACCGATCCTTGTAAAACTCCGTGCATAACATTATTTGCATTTGAGTTTTTATTTTTAGTTTTGACGTTTTGCGATCGAATCCTTTCTTATATCGCACCATTTAAGGTATTTATTATAAGTTTTTTCATACACTCCTTCAGATTTTTTGGGAACAAAACTACTGTTTCTTTTGCCGCAGCCTCATCGGCTTAATTTTCTTTAGTTGAAAGACTGCACAATTAGCGCATACACGGTAAAACACAAAATGAAATTAATGGCAACATGGCTATCGTCGTTTACTGGCTGCCACATTTACGCTTCAAATCTTAAAGCAGTACTAGATATTGGTGGAAAATTTAATTTATTTTTAAAATAGGTATTTTCATTTAGAAAATTTTTATCCGTATATTAGGTTATGTGTGTACACGGGCGTAACTTGGTTTTATTGTCTTTGGCGTGTTTTTAACCTTCGTCTGACGTTTTGGGCTAGATCATGCCTCGGGCAATAAATGCTTCATTACATCCTTAATATATAAATAACTATTGTTATCCATTTAAAAGTCACTATTTAAAAGTGACAAAACATAAAAACATAATCACATCGGTCTTCTATTTTGTAATTTTAATAAGATCGCGCACAGATAAAAGAAGTCGCAAGTCACCAAATCTTCTTCTATTTCTTTCCAAAACGTTTGTGTTTTCTCTTTGTACTTTTAATAATTTGTTTGGTCTTGTCTTGTTCTTGTTTATACTTTATGTATTTTTCTCCTGTTTTCTCTGCGTTAAGAAATTTTATATTATTTCTTTTTCATCACTATGATCACTATGGTGTTTGTTTCCTATTGCTTTTTTTCTTTGATTTTTGTTTATTTTTTATCTTGTGTTTATTACCATGTTTTTAAAATATACTTAACCTTCTTTTTACACTTTTTTTTGGACTTTACTCTCATATTATTTTAGTTTTTTAATTTCTTTGTAGTTATGTGCTAGGTTTATTAATCTAAAAAATTTTTTATGTTTTCTTTATATTTTTAGTGATATTTGATTAATTCTAATTAAATGTCTTCGTTTTTCTTTATTGGTCAGCAAGTATGTATCATCTATGAATTTATACATATACTACCATAAAGTGGTCAAATTTTGGTTATTTGTGTTAAATCAATTTAGACTAATATTAAAATGCACGTCCGTTGTAGTAAAATTAAATAAACGTATAATAATATTTCAAATAAAAAATAATAAAAAATTTTGACTGAATTGAGTAGTATTGTACACGTGTTTAGATGCTGCGCATGATTCCAATTTATGAGATATAACGATGAAATCTCAATCTCTTAGTGCAGACTGATGTTATATGGTTTTGCTAAATTGGAAATATTGCCTTGGGGAAAGTAGCAACAAGTAGTAGGAGTAGCAATAATCAATAATAGTTGCAGAAACACAATAGAGAAACAACAAATTATCATTTGTTTTCTTTAGCGTATTTGTAATGTCCTCTTGGCTTATATACAGGTTAACTTTATCTTTTTAGTAGCCAAAACTTATTAATTTTAGATATTTTTAACTTCAAAATAGTAAAACTTACATATAAAATAGCTATGATTCCTTCAATAAGATTTTATAAAATATTATCCCTTTTTAGGATCTTCTAAAATGGAAGTAAAAAAGGCATTGCCTTTTTATAAAGTTGTAACCGACATTTCGCCCCTGTGAGATGGGGCTCTTCAAGGCGAAAAACTTTTTCATGCCGTTTGTCAAACACAAAAGCGATAACAAAATGGAAAATATGGACATTTATAAAAAAACACGTACATACAATTACATTGTGTAACACCCAAATTTAGAAACCAGTTTAAATTAGGTTTTTCATGAGGTTACTAAAAATTATCATGTGAAGACACGCATTTGCCGTCGTACCTGTGCTAGCTTTTTTGTGTTCAATTTGTGATTTTGGTAATGAGGCCATCCAAAAGCAAAAAGAAACAACAACAAAACGTAGTAATACTCAACCTCAATCAATATCACGTATTAGAGACGCCGAGTATTTACAAACTTTGTTTACCAATTTACCTAAAAGTGGCAAAACTACATAAACAGTTAGCGCCTTAGTCAAAAACAGACACATTCAGCTACAGTAAAAACCTATAAATAGGCGGACACTAAAATTTGCTGCAAACTGACCGGTAAATGAATCACATATTTCAGAAACCCCACATGTCCACGAATGATAGTTTTGAGAAAAACGAAAAACAACTGTTTTATGCAAAATCACATTATACAATGGAAAATATACTTTTAGGTTTGTGAAGGTATGTGAATACGTTAGAAATTTTACGCAAATTTAACTATACAGCTTTTGCTGCATCAATAAAAGCATAAAATTGCAACTGAACATGTGTGGTTTCTAAAATACACGTTTATTTGCACAGAACTTTTTTAGTTATTTATTTTTATTTTATGAACAACTTAATTCAATGGATACATGATTAACTAAATGTTTAATATTTAACAACATCTTCATCTTCTCTACCCACTGTTGGCCAGGAAAATATTTCTTGATAAAATTTCTTATCGGTTCATCTTGGTCGCGAGTAAATCGTTCAAATTTCTTGATGGATACCATTTTTTTGGCATTAATTGGTACTTTCACGTCTGGATAGGCAGCTTCGACGGGAAAAGATGTAATTGGCGTGGATGTGTTTAATTTAAATTCATGTTCGGCAAGACCATCAATGTAGTTGCGGGCAAGGACATAACCTTTCTTGTCTTCTGTTTGAGTGAACTGCATAAAAGTTAAAATAGTGAAGGAAACTTTCTCATCTTTTTGTACACCTCTACCTAAGGAAGCTGTAGGCAAGCAGTTTTTCTTGTAGAATTGGGGCCACCATATTTTGTAATCTTTTAACACGCTGTTTTCTTCATGCATCAGATAAACAGCAGAAATTCCTATCACCAGGTATGAAGGAATGCCCTCTTATCGGAAAATACTGATTAACAGTCATAAAACGTCCAAGATCTTCTAGAACCCTACACATTCTTATAACGCAGTGATTTTTATTTTGTCCGCCACATTCGTCGGAAAAAATATGAAGACGTTGAATTGTTTCAGGAATTTCTCGCCTTACGTAGTCCATGATAAAAGAACAAACCTCGTTGGGTCATTTCCTGCCTAAACCTTTATGATAGATGTAGAAGAACGACTCACTAGTTTTCAAATTATGGATATTAAAGACGTTTACTGTCAGCTGGTGTAGGTAATATGTATCCTTGACAGAAATCGAAGGAAGAGAGAGATTTTGCATGTAGTTAATACATATTCCTCCAACCAATAGATCGTTTCGGCATAACTCTTGAATTGACTCTATTTTCGTGAAAAACTTCTTCGCTCTTTTTGATGGACCATCTTTTCAGCAACAGCATCCCTCTTTGCAACATCGTTTAAACACTTCAATTTAATCTTGTTAGACAGTTCTTTGCACGTACAACATGTATCCACTTGGGGCCTTCCAAAAGATAAACTGAACTTTTCTCAAAAAATTCGTCTATAAAACTGTACTTTACAGAACATTCTGGATATTTTTCAAGCAGAAGTTGGTGCATCCTTCTTGATGTCCAGTTTTTCACGCAAATATTGGTTAGTGTAATGAGCACGCTTGACAGAAAAAGATCTAATGTGATCCTCTATCAATCTTATGACTTCTCCTGGTATAGCATTTCCAGAAGTTTGTTTTCCTCGATTGTCTCTAGGTTCTAAAGAAAGTAGATTGAACAAACGCCGGACACGATCAGTGGTTATACCATGTATACTGATTTACTCGTGGACGTTTTCTTGTTACTGCAGTACATTTTATCAAACCCTGGAGATACGCATCCTGTTTATTTTTGTAGTAAAATCATAAAACTTGTTGAAGATTTCAGCACGATCACCTTCGGGTATTTTTGATACACATTTCGCCTACATCTGAAAATTAAACACCGTGTAGTTATCACTATGAAACCAATTAATTTCTTTTTTTGCAAAAGTGAGGTTAAAAATTCACATAACTTACCCACAGTTTTCTCCTTAGACTCAAGCGTTTACTGCATTTCCCTTGTAGTTTGTATATGCCTCGCCTTTCACCTTTCTTTTTTTAATAACTTCGTAGTTATAAACAACACTTTTAACAAGTTTTATTGTGACATTGTCGTGAACCACATCTTTATCGGACGACGACATTTTGTAATTATATTTGAAATATTTACGTCAAACGTCACTGCCTGGCGCTGCAAAATTGGCCTCTACCAGCAGTATATTTAGAAACCCCATGCCGGGACATGTCCGGGACATGTGGGGTTTCTAAAATACATGACAATTTCAATTATGAACTGTAAGCAAAGGAAATAGCGGACTTGAGTGGTTTCTCTCTAAAAGATGTATATATATTAGGTAAATTGATTTTCAGGTAAAAACCTCACATGCCCAAAGCATCTGGAGATATGGGGGTTTTTGAAATATTGATTCATATAGAGATGGCCGTTATTGCTGAGGGCAATATTAATCGTGAACAATATAATAATGGAAAAGTTACCATATTGAATTCATAATACATACATTTACATAGAATGCCCCTATTTTCCTAATTGCTCGTTATATATACGGCTTGATGATTGCACTCTCTTTTTACAAAATTACATTTTGAAAAATATTTTTGTATTGAGGTTTGTTTGACATTTTAAGTTTAGTTTGTAAAGCAGAAGATTCAGATTTGATAAAATTTGAGGTACTTCTACCCGCTAGCTTACTCTTATCATTAGAAAATCGAAAACTTTGCATCCCTTAGTTTTACACACTTCACCCTTATCTTTGTGTTTGACGTAAAACTTCAGTTTCTTCTAACCACTTCCATTAATTTGAATCATTCACTAATGCAATTCACTGATTATATCTTGAATAAATTGGTACTTAGATCCAAAATATCACAATCGGTAGTCCATAATTTTCAAATTTTCACGTTGATTACCTTCTAAATGTGATAGAGAAAAAAGCTGAGCTAGTGGAATTTTGTTTTCTTCATCGATATCTTCTTGCAGGATCTTTTCGAGAATTCAGCTTTTGCAAAACATTAAACAATTGTAATAGGAAAAACGTTTCTCCATGTTACTGGTATCCAAACTAAAGCGCTGGTTAAATTGATACTTTTTTTTGCATTTTCAAAAGACGTTTAGTATTTGTGAATATTAGCAGCCTTTTGATTAAAAACTTGCTGTAGGCCATCTTCAAGTTTTGATAATTCCTAGATCCAGTAGCTGGCAATGGGATGTGGTGTTTGGGGGTAGAAAAACAATGTTCACATTTTCAAGGGTTACTTTAAGATAAAACGTGGCATTATCCAGAAATAATAGAAACTTTTCTATTTTTCATTTTTCATCAAATTTTTTTAGACAGTAAGTCATAATGTCTATCGTCATCCAAGCTTTTTATTAGATGCCCATTCTAAGAACAGTTTGTTGATATAAGAGTGCTAAAGCATTTTGGGTGTTTACTGTGTTGAAGGCCCCCCAGTTTTTTATTTTGACCTTCCATATTTGGCAAAATAAAATTGTCAATCTTTGTTTTGCTCCAGCTTCCCACTACATTTATCATTTTTAAAGAGAACGTTTTGTTTGGCAACGCAAGGTAAAATATGCCGGATATAATCAGCATTGTACACATTTTGGGTAAATACTTTTAATATTACTGACAGCTTTGCTTTCAAAGCCCCAACAGTGTCAGGTTTGTATCAGCTGACTCCCCGCAAATTGTCTTAAAGGTTATGTTATGTCTTTGACAAATTTTCTCTAACTCCACCATTTCAAACTTTACGTCCGTCATTTTAAATTTTCCGCCGGAAATGGAAAGTCGCGACCCCATATTTTTCAAGAAAGTTGCAAATGAGTGGTCGTGGCCGTTATCAAGAGGTGGTCGGTATTAGGAGGGTCATTGGACTTGGAAAACTTGGCCGGTTTTAGAGGTGGCCGCTTTCGAGAAGTGGCCGAAAATAGAAGTTTTACTGTACAAATATTAACCTCTCGATTCCATCAGCTTTCAATTTATACATATATGAATTCACCAATTTTTAGATGGTAAACAATACCTACTATAATGTCCTTCAAATTAGTAACTTATCCATAGACTAAGGATGTCATAGTGTTAAGTGTTCAATCAAGGATGGAACTTATCGAGCACATCGAGAGGTCTCAAACCAACCTAAACTCCCATGATCAAATTTTATAAAATTGCAACTACCAATTCCTTATTCTATAGCTATTTTGGTTTTTCATTAAAGCAAAACTGTTTTTAATGCCATCACGTTTTAGAAGTCCTTTGTTACAGTGCTGGTTGACCCTGTTTTGGGAATGTTGTATGTCCTTATTCTTCGACATGTTTGGTAAAATATCAATTTATCTGCGTCTCAGATCTGTATAGCCACTATATATTAATTATTAATGATTGATGTGGGTTCTTAGTTGACAGAGAATCGTTTAAAGTGTGTGCACATTCATTAGTTTATTAGCTTTCTTCTTACATTTACACACCACTTGCCAAGCCGAAGTTCCTTT